>VYZW01029892.1:694-12439 GCA_013401315.1 Balaeniceps rex | reverse complement strand
TTTTTTTTTTTTTTTTTTTTTTGAGCAGTTTTGGCAAGGTTAATGAGAAAACAGAAATAAGAAAATGAGACTGGACTATGTGAAAAGACATAATCTATCTTTAAATCCAGTCATCAGCCTTGCACTTAAACAGCTGCCATTTAAGATTGTAGAGTTTAAAGGATTTTCATCCACTTATCAGTTCTAGTCTTCTCTTGTGGTTGTTAATGAATTCTATATGTTCTCTTCTTTGGGATCTTACTGCAGTAGGTTAGTACCTGGAAATCTTCCTGTATAAATGTTAGATAATAGTTACTAAGTTCATTTCAACAGTGATTGCTGCTACAGCCTACACTTAGCTAGCTTGTTGTGATCCTTTTTACTGCACAGATTCTTTAAAAACTCAGATTGATCATGCATTGAAGAGTGATGGGTAAAATATGAGAGAACTGTGAGATTGGAAGGACCTTTTATCTTAAAAAATCAGTAACAACTTAATCATTCAGATCATTAAATATGAAAAGTAATTTCTCTCCCAGATCAGGTTTACGGTTTTTCAATTTTATGATTTTTTTTTTTCTGTGTAATATGGAGCATTGGATCAGCTGCTGACAATTTGAGGTCATATCCTCCCCAGTTATCTCTTCCATTGTGTTAATATTAAGTGCAAATAATACATTGACCATACTCTTTGTCAGCTTGATTTCCCAAAGACTGAGGTCAATGCACTTGTTATGCTTAAAATAATCACAAACAACTTTGTAGGTAATGGGAAGAGATGAATGATTCAGTTATCTTTCTGAAGATGCCTATAATATCCATTGAGGTAGTAAGGGCAGGTGGTTTGCTAACTTAGCTGTTTCAGATAAAGTCCTAGCATTAGACTAGAAAATGTGGACAGCTGATACCTGTCCCTGAAAAGGTAACTTACAGGGTAAAGTTCTTAAAGTAAAGAACCCTTAATTGTCCAGTATCCTTTATCTTAAGCTGGGATAATTCGGAAGTTTTAAAGCATGGATTAATGCTTGCGCATGTAGACTGGAAAGCCAGAAACAACACAGGAGGAACAAATGCAAAACTTACTTACAAGAAAGACCTACTTGAGTTTTGCTCCTGTAAAAAAAAAAAAAACACAACCAAATATAACTGAATAAGATATAATACTATATCTATATATTATAATGATATATCTGTATAATAATACCTACGAGGACTCCAAGAGTAAGTCCTCTTTGGGATAGACAACAATTTAACCACATCTTTTTTTTCTTTCTTTTTTTTTTTTTTTTTACCATGTAATGATATTGCCGATTTTTTATGCAATTCCAGAAGTTGAGTCCAGAATTATTCCAGGGACTGGAATTCAGGTCATCCTCTTACTTATAATACTCAAGCCAATAAGCTGTTATTCAGTGACTGCTAGTATTTCCTCTGACAGTTCTTTTTTCAATGAAAGGGATAATGGTCACAGTAATTTCTGTCAAACATGGTATTACCCCTGTGCAACATACGTGTTTCAGCTACTCAGCCAACACACTGCTCAATACCTACCTTCCACTTTATCCCATTATGATTCAGATATGCAAATGTGCTCATATGCTGTTAAATAACCAGAAATGCCGAAGAGATTGTGTTAAGAGTATGCCTAAGTCCATCTCAGGTGCCTAAAACAAGCAGAGTGAGTAGCTAGGATCACTAGACTTGATGTAGCACTATTCAACAACTTATGATATACAAGACCTTGAATCTCACTCAGAATTTATTTTATTGTTCTGTCTGCACTTATGAAAACCGTAAATCTCAACTATAGGACTTTAATTCCATACTCTAACAAAAAGAAACTCTTAAAATAGCATTTTCCTTTTCAAAATGTTCAAAACCAGGCTCACAATCACATTTATCCATTCCCCAAGTAAACATTGGGTTTTACTGTCCCACGTACTGCAGAGACCATAAAGCAGTTTACAGACAAACTTGGTCTTCTCTGTCTTGATCATTAACCAAAGAAACATAGAATCAAATTACAGACTAAATTGTCTAAAGGGCAGAAAAAGATTCTTATTGGGTATCAGCTTGAAGTTTGCACAGGTATCACAAGAGAAATATCACCTTTTTTCAAATGAAGAGAACCTGACATATTTGTTATTAAAAATAAATTGCTACTTAATTCCATAATACTATTATTAATTTCACTCTTTGCTATGACATTTTGACTATATTTGTTCTGTCTTACAGAATGGAGCCTATTTTGTGGAATGAGCAAATATATTTTTCTCTCTATTTTCTGTTGATTTCTGAGTAACATAACTACAAATGGGAGGAAACATGATTTCTTTAATCTTTCTAACTAATGAAATGAAAGTATTCAATAAGCCTATTACTGTTCCCACTTCTATCACCATTTCATATTAAGATATGCTTTTTTTTCCTTAATCAAGTACAGAAACTCCCCAAATATATCCTTCTGGTTATTTACTTACTATCCTAATGTAACCAGATAGGTCAATTTCACACCTAAATCTGTTATTCAACATCATGTACAGTCTATTCTTTACAAGTGTGATAAGGAAAATCCAGTTTCCCAAATATCACATTTGGGTTTTCAAGGTTTTACTAAAATGATTCTTGCTATATTGAATTTGATTTTTTGAGAGCTAACATAAGTAGAAATGCTGAAGCAGAAATCTAGTTGTACAACAGAAGTAGTCTTTCCAATTTCAAGTATATTTTCATAGTCTATATATGAACTAAGACTTGAAAATCACCAAAGCGTACAAGAAATTGTTTAACCTGTATACATTGGCTGCAAGCTTTTCTGATAGACTCCTTGAATATTTTGCACAGTGTCTCAAATACCTTACTTCCCTACACTTTATAATTTAATATTTATCTCTTTTTTTTCCACACAGACCTTTGAAAAGAATGAAATAAAATCCTCCAGAAGACAAACAGCAATAGGCAACATTAACAATATTTTCTGACGTGAGACATGTTAGTATTATAAGTAGCTTTTTTAACCACTGCTGATGTTGCATTGGCAGAAATCAGTCACTAGCCTCAAATTTTGCAGCCAATGGAACAAAAGTCACTAACTTTCTCTCCATTGGATCTTTTGACTATTTTGCCAATATGTGTGCTAAAAGATAAAGAAGAGTTCAGAGAAAACTCTCCCACCTGCTGATATCAGAATCTAAAGAACTTGCCATCTGTGGTTTCACTGTCAAACTGATCTGCAGTAACTACCACAGGTTTGAAAACAAAAGTTTTCTTCTTTGCAAAGCACATCTCTATCCCCTCCCCACCTGCACTCTGCTATTAAAAAAAAAAAAAGTGTTTGCTATCTCCAGAAATGTAATAAAGTTATGAGGTTTTGATCTCATTTGCCAGTAAAGGAAGAACATAACTCCCTTGTGGGCACTGCAATTTTGAGAAGTGCTTACATTACTGGTAATGACTTAATTTTATTATTTGATATTATTCTCCTGGTAGCACTCTTTATAAACTGATTGTTCAGATCAATAGTGTACCCCGACATTGTTAAAGCCCTCAATTATCAAAAGAAACATATTAAACTATAAAATCAGAAATTAGATTTGATCAGAAATTAGATCTTGTTTAGATCTTTATTAGAAAGTAGGTCTGTTTGAACAGGTGAAGAAGAATTGGGAAATAAAGAATTAAAAATAATTTTCATGTAGTAGTTCCCTTACATTGATTTGCTCATGGTTTGCCCTTATGGTTTGCCCTTTTGTTCCTACTTGCTTTGAAAGATGTTTCCTTTCAGAATTTGCATTTGATGTAAACAGCAAGGGTTTGGTAGCAGAGGGGTTCAGGGGTGGCTTCTGAGAGAACAGGCCAGGGGCTGCCCCATGCCAGACACATGCTGACTCTACAGAACTCTGTCACTTCCAGCTGACTCTACAACAGACCCACCGCAGGACACAGCTGAGCCAATCCACAAAGTTCGTGGTGCCTCTGTGAAAGGGCAGCAAAAAATGAGGTGGAGGGAACATGGAGGGAATGAGGGAGTGGAGAGAGGAGGAGGGAACAATAAAGGGACTGAAGGAATAACAAGGTGGTGCTCCATGTCAGAGCAGGAACACTTCTGAAGGGACTGCAGCCCATGTAGGAGCATAGGGAAAAAAGTGAGAAAGAAGGAGCAGCAGAGAGAAACCGCTATGTCCTGACCTCAGCCCCCTGTGCCACTCATTGCTTCATTGAAATGTCTGAGTGTAACCCATGACGATAGCAAGGTGGGGAGGAGAGGTGTCTGGAATGAAGTGAGTGTGGGAACGGGGAAGGATATGTGATTTTAAATGTTTGTCTTTTTTTGTTTTCCAATAGCTGAATCAATAATTAATTATTTATGCTAATCTGCATTAAATTTAGTTAAATTCCCCAAGTTGAATCTTTTTGTCCACAATAGCACTTATAAAGTGATTCACCTGTCTTTATTTCAAACCACTAGCTTTCTCACTCCTGTTATTCCTGTTTTCTCCCCTGTCCTGCTGAGGGTGGAGGAAGTGAGCAAGCAGCTGTGTGGGAACTTGGTTGTTAGCTTGGGCTAACCCACCATGGCTATGTTCACCAGATATTAATTTAGTTTGTTCTGTATATACATTACACTATAGTATTAATTTATATGATGAGATTTTATTTCTCCATATACACTCCTGTAGTGTACAACATGGAAAGTTTTTTCTGAAATAACATGGTCCAATCCTCTGTGAAAAACATAATATTCTCAGCTTCCAGCCACCATATCTAGCATTATAAAATGTTAGATTACAGAATTTTCCTAGAAGTTCTCTCTTCAAGTGGTATTAACTATTACAGTGTATACCCAAGCATCTCCAAATATTGACAGATAACAAGCTCAGCCCCACAGGACCTAGAAAACCTTAAAAAAAGCTAATGAGGAACAGAAGAGTATCATAAAAGAAAAAAAGATCTATGTAACAGCTGTATTTTTACATGTTATTTAATATATAATAAAATGCAGTACTATGTAATATTATTAGCTTAAGAAAAAGTATTGTCATGGTTTAGCTCCAGTCGGTAACTGAGCACCACACAGCCGCTCGCTCCCCCTCCCCCTCCCTGGTGGGATGGGGGAGAGAATCAGAAGGACAAAAGAAAACTCGTGGGTTGAGATAAAAACAGTTTAATAATTGAAATAAATTAATAACAATAATNGAAGTGATGCAACCGCTCACCACCCGCCGACCAATGCCTAGCCAGTGCCCGAGCAGTGATCGCTCCCCCCGGCCAACTCCCCCCACTTTATATACTGAGCATGACGTCATATGGTATGGAATAACCCTTTGGTCAGTTTGGATCAACTATCTTGGCTGTGCCCCCTCCCAGTTTCTTGTGCACCTGGCAGAGCATGGGAAGCTGAAAAAGAAAGTCCTTGACTATTCTAAGCACTACTTGGCAACAACTAAAACATCAGTGTGTTATCAGCATTCTTCTTACACTAAATCCAAACCACAGCACTATGCTAGCTACTAGAAAGAAAATTAACTCTCTCCCAGCTGAAACCAGGACAAGTATGAATGACAGAGGATCTGGAGTTCCAAGCACTTCATCTTAGCTGTTTTTGAATATTTTTTTTTAGCCAGTTCAACTCTATGCTGAAAAACAGCAAAGTTCTGATGAAAATGAGAATCATAGCAGTAAAACAGTGTAACCTTTGTTTGTTTATAAGTGTTTCTGGACAGAAATACCAGGTTCTGTCACCACTATGCTGAACACAGTTACTCGTCACAAGGCCCATGTTGACCATCAACTAGAGCGAAGGGTAAACACTGTATAGTGGTACAGTGTT
The DNA here is from genome assembly GCA_013401315.1 of Balaeniceps rex. Lineage (NCBI taxonomy): Eukaryota > Metazoa > Chordata > Aves > Pelecaniformes > Balaenicipitidae > Balaeniceps > Balaeniceps rex. The sequence goes on along the minus strand of VYZW01029892.1, from coordinate 6,630 downwards.
ATGGGAATAGTAAAAGTACTTAAGAGGACTACGTACTTGCACTGCTTAAAACCTTAAATTTGGCATGGCACAGCACTACTTTGACCTCACTGTGTTACTAATTGCAGCATTATGCAAATATACCACAACCATTAAACTCTCCATCATGTGGATTAGAAATAAGGTTTATAATGTATAACCCCTCATTCCCCAGAAACATAAGGCTCATTCCTGGCTGCTGTGAAGAAATAAAAACCAGAAACTACTGGAGAAAACAAGAAGTCAGCTGTGTATACCAAGATCCAGCGAACTACAAAAACCTCTACCAGATCAGAGAGCAAGAGCTGACAATCAAGATCTCCCATCTCACAGTGAAGACAACTGCACCTGATGAGTGGTGGGTTCTGGCTTGGTTGATTCCGCAGGTGGAGCTGTGGCAAGAACTATGGATTTTAACTTATAAATAAGATATAACGATTAAGTTTCATCCTTTATGTTAATAAAATGTAGCTGGGTATTAGGGCTGTGCATGCCTAGTGCACTTTAATTGTTATCTCCTCAGCTGACCCCGGAACTTCCTGGCTAGTCTCTGCAAGGATGAGACAATGGACTGGTAGGAGACAATTGATCAATTTGGGACAAGGTGATGACTCACCCCCTAGTGCTTTTACAACAAAGCATTTGATTAACTGTTAAAGAAGCTTTCCTGGCGAGAATTTCCAGAGTCCCTTGGATTCCCCCAGGCAGCTCCTGCTCCCTAGAAAATTGACAGGGACTATAGGTAGGTTTATGTGTTACTTAACATCCTGGATGGAGAATCTAATCATCTCAGAGACTCCCCAGGTGGTCCTTGCTGCAGAATCAGCTAAACAATATAAAAACTGATAAACAGTCAGTAGAAATTTTTTCTGCAGATCAAGAAATGCACGTAGGATAGTCTTTTGTACACAGAAAGGATAGCTAGGGGATGTTTTCTATGTAGCTTAAGAAAATGACTGGTGGTAGATTTTGCATTAATAGAGTTGTCATATAGGACTGTCGGGCAGCTGGAATTGAAAACAACAGTGCTTTTGGCAGCCTCACCTTATCCACTTAAAGATGCTGTTTCAAGGACACTTCAATTTAGATACCCATCACAATCTGGATCGTGACCAGGCAACATGCTTGGGAGGTTTGATTCCCCACGTAAGGATTATCCTAAAAGGTCTAGGGAAGTTTTGGAAACACATTCCTCTCCACAAAATCCTTGCTGGCTAAGGCGCAGCTGTATACTCACCCTGCTTATATATGTGAACATCATTTTCAGTATTCTGTGCTTATTCTCCATGTCTTCTAAAGGGCGACAATTTCAGTAGCTGGTTTTCCTAGCAGTTCCTATACTCTGGGCAACCAGTCTTTCAGTACCTCAATTTGAGTCTAAACACTTCGATGAGGGAATAAGGACTTTGTAATAGCTTTCATGATGAGACTACAGCTCAAAGACCCACCTTTAAAATGTCACCTCCATGCTTCATTCACCACTGAAAAATAATTTTTATAACCATCATTTTCCAATTACACGTAGCAGCAGGTGGCACTCAGGAAGATGGGCAATCAGTTATTTCCGATATTTGTGTTTAGTAGCTTATAAACTATAATGTATTGAAATCATACCGAAGATTCATTTCTCTGGGAAGACTCCTGTCTTTGAAATCTTCTTTTACCCCCAAGACATAATGAAAAGTTATGTTTTGCCTTCCTAATATATAAAAGTCTATAAGCTCCCTCAAAATCCTGGCATGTACCTGGCATGGGTAAAAGCTTCAAAGGATTTTGATCTGCATCACCAGACCTTTGCTAAAGCAAGACTACACAACAGCACAGAGCGCTCCTCACTTCCCAACAAAACCTCACTTTGGCTAGGAACTGAGAAGGCTGGGTTCTCGATCTAACACTTATGTACTAGCAGAAAATTTCTTTTTAACAAGGGAATTCTCTGAGGGCCACTTACTGATTTCCTTTTCTCTACTTGGAGGTTCAAAGGTCTGTAAAACTTACTGAAGATCCCTGCTTTGAATATTTGAAAATATTTCTTGGTGTTACATCTGGAAGATGAATGCATTACCTAGCATTGCCAACTCTGCACGTTCAGAATTCATGAGCTGGATCCCACTAAGCATAGCAGACTTATTAACAATCATTAGAATTAAGAATTTAGTTAAGTACAAGTAGCCCAGCACATTTGGTGCTGAATATAGCCTTAATTGTTCATATTGCTATTTTTGCCAATGCAACAGTTAGAAAATATTACTTCAGCTGGAACACTGAACTTGTCATGTATTTCAAGACATGGATATCTAAGACAAAAACTTAACATGGGTTCTGCATGAGGGTGTCAGTCATCACTGAAAAGTAAATACACTTTTCTGTAGAAAATTAAAAAAAGCTATTCTCTTTTCAATTGTTGTACCAAAGTGGATTTTTAGTTTCAGTCTTTGCAAGTCTTACTTTCTGAAAACCACTTCATAATAGTTTGTCCCTCACTTAGCCAATATCCTCAGTGATCCATAGTAAGAATCACAATTTGAAAAGTAATGAAGAATATGATACACTCTAATTGCCTCTTGACTGCAGGTAGGTTACTGAATAGGTAAAATCAATTTTACTATACAGTGAGCAGGCATGGCATTAAGGCAGTCTTATTGAAGAGCTGGTTAAAAGCCGTTTCCAATTGAAGAGTTTTCCAACAGAAAATGCTAATTTACCCATTACACCTTTACTGCCAGCCAGGACTGCCCAGTTTCCTGATAACCTACCCGAAAAGGAAATAAAAGCTGCAAAGCCAGGCTAACTGACACTCTATGTAGAGGGCTAGGGAGAATTTAAATTTTTATTATTTCCATGTACTCATTACTTCATTATATTCTTGTGGATAAGAAGAGGGGAAGAGGAATGTCTGTGCACCCTTGAGTCTTTGCCAGTAGTTCTTCCCTTCCTACTATATTATTATTACAAAGAAACATATTATACAATGGTTTTTGATATATGTCTTCAGAGGGTCTGTGCCAGAAAACCTGTTGTTAAAGTTACAGGTTTTACTTATATGACTTATAAGTGTTAATTTTTTTTTTTTCTTTTTTTTCAAAAAAAACCCGACTTCCTAACCACAAGTCAGACAGAACAGGATGTTGGAATGACATTCATATTGTGAGATGAATATCCTGCCTTACAAAATTCTCTCCTTGATTCTTTATCTCATTGCTTGTTCTTTTCTAACCATTCCTCTTGGAGCTCAATAGAAATACAACTCCAAATATGGACTATACTATTCCATATTTGACAGGTTAAATTAATTTTGAGGAATTCAGACCAGTATTTGAAGTTCCAATAAAATTTTAATAACAGTTATGTTCAAGAAATTCACCTTCGGGGTTTTTTACTGAATATTAAGTGATTATACCATTTCTAATGTTTAAACTATACGTCTCCCATGTGTATAAGACTGCCCAAAAGATTTTATAATCTGAGGTATGCAGATAGAGTAATAATGGAGTTTATTTCTATGCCACCATTATGAAAAGAGTTTTCTGCAGTTTTATGAAGAAGACTTGTGTCATTTCATAGTCTTTACCAATTTTTTTACTGTGTGTCAGTTTACAAAAGAAAAATGTGTCTGGGATAGTTACTGTCTGATACAGTTTAACTGATGTTGTCACATGCATTTATGAACACTTATTGCGCTTTCTTAAGTTTCCCAGGTTTTTTATTGTCACTGTAAGACAACAAAGTCTTATAATGTACAAAACACCTTGTGCAAAGAACAGCATACATGATAGCCCCAAGATATTTTTATTCAAGATAGTCTGGAGTTGGTAGAATTCTCAAAACTGCTTAAAATCTATAAAAAATGGAGAAAAAGAAAAATCTTATTTTCAGGTTAACCCATTTTCCCCCAAAAAAGTAGTCTAACTGAGCTCATAGCTGATGGCCAATAATGTTTCAAGAAACTACCAAGTGCTGGAACTATCGATCCACAGATGTCCAGTGCAGATGGCATAACTATATGACATGAACCAAAGTTAAACTTCATGCATCAGCATAGTTAGACAGATTCTGTATTGCATGTACTAAGGAGTCGTTCTGTACATCATAAGCAGGGATTCCCCAACCTGAAGTGATGAGCTTGTTTATACTCTAGTGTGCCAGTTGTGTAACATATGACCAACAAATTTGCAAATAGGAGTCCTGATGTGAACCAAAGTGAAGTAGCTTCATATAGTAAAAATGGCTGCTGCACTGTGTAGAAAAACAAAATCATGTTTTTCCTACTTTTGCAAAGGATTGTAAAATTTCAAAATTTTAAAACATGAAAGAAAGGAGAAATTGATTCTCATTCCAGATTCTGTGACAAGAAAAAAGAATTTTTTTTTTTAATAAAGAAGTTGATCTTGTGGCTTGGATATAATTACGCCAAAGAATACACTAGTACTCCAATGAATTCTAGTGATATGAAGCATATTAAGAAGTGTGAACTGTATTAAGAAAATCTTAATGTTTATCAGGAGTATAATTTTTAATGTTGCTTCTCATCAGCCAAAACCAATCAAAAATTCTGAAACAAACCTTCGAAAGGATTTCTCAAGACAGATATTTTCAGGGATATTTGTCAAGCCATGAAACTCAGTTGTTGCAAAAAATACATTACATTAAGTTCTATGTTGAACTGCTTACATTTTCTTCTTTCCTTTCCTCTTTACTGGCATAATAGATCACAATGGTTTCTTCCAGAACAAGTATGGTGCAGTGAACCAATAATTAACCTATCAAAGTCCCCAAGTAGTCATTCATGAGATGCACTACCATTATTAGAGACTAATTAATTATCTGGGAGTAGAGCAGGGGAGAGTCAAGCCTGCAATAGCTCCGAATGAGTCATTGCTGTCTACTGGAAAAACTGCATTTTAAGGAAGTCTTTCATATGTTTATCTAAGGAGATGGATATTCCAGAGGGAAGTCCTCCCCATTTTCTGACATCCACACTTAATGTGATTAGTACTTCTCTTCTTCCATCGTTCCAGTGGGGTTATTGCCAGAGGAAGGTTATAATCAAAACTAAATCAGAAAGATATAGCTGTAAAATATTGAAACATATATTTAGGTGAGTTTATGCTTTCTACCAGATCCTTAAGCAAAACTTAATTTAAACTGTACTAGTAGCAGCACTCTTTCAAATATCATTTTCTACTAGCTTTCTTTTTCCTGTGAAGAGATAATAAATCTTAATATGATTCTGGATGAACATTCAACGTGATGAAGTGAAAGATTCAAGTGAAATATGGTATTGGCTGCTCTTTACAGGAACTATGGATGTACTGAAAAAATAAGCAGTGACATTTCTATCAAGTTTGTTGATGCATCTTCCCTATCCAGATCATCTGAAGGCAATCTGCTGGGTTCTGGGGTTTTGTTTTAGTCTCACTGTAGTGCCCATGTCATTTTTACTCATTTGAACCCTAGATTTGAGAAACCCGCCATATAAACAATCCTCACATAAACAGACATTTGTAGACACTTTCCATTACTACAATAAACACGAAAAATGAAAATTCAACATAGGTTTGAAAAGAAAACCATGATTAATTTAATCCTGAATACTGTAGGTGTTCACTTACTTACTTGCATAAATGGAAAAAAAAAAGCAAAAGAAAAAAAAGGATAGTAAAGGAGTCTTCTTCTGGTCCTTTTTTGTTGTAGTAAAATTAATGTCTAAGTGAACTATATAAAAATATTGCCTTGTATATTCAAAACACGTTAGATACAAAAGACATCATTAGAAATGGTTTAATAATAAACCATGCTTAGCAGGTCAAGATCTATGCTTTGGAAGAAGGGAAAAAGAATGGATAAAATTACTTCATGTATAACTTTTTTTTTAAACGAAGGCAGAAAGTAAAATTGTTAGTATTTTATGTTCAGCT
>VYZW01029887.1:354-25053 GCA_013401315.1 Balaeniceps rex | reverse complement strand
TTTAAGATCATCGAGTCCAACCATACCTGTCCACCTGTCATGAGGTGCATCACAAAATCCAGGTTTGCTTTGCAAAAGCCTTGCGACATCCCACTCCTGAGCGCAGCGCTCAACGGCATCCATTGCCTCTAGCCTGTTGTGGACCGATGGACATGAGTCGTGTTGCAGAAGTCCTCACACACTTCAAAAAGCCTTTCCCTGCTTTGCCATGGGACTGCAGCTCTGGGGAGAACAGCTGGGGTTTAGGGGCAGACCCCAGCCCTCTGCAGTGGCCACAGCCACCGACGTTCATCTAAGGAGTCTTTCAGAAACAGAGTTTGCAGCTGCAGCAGAGGAGCTCGTCCTCGCTTCTGTCACCCACAGCAGCCTCCCAGGAGGCAGAAGATCCCTTCCTTGGTACTTCTCCAGTATTGACACAGAAACATCCTGCTTAACCTTCACAGCTTCGCAGTTATTTCTAAAAATAAATTTACAGTAGTATAGGTGTTTTCCTTAGACACTTCTTCTGCTCCCAGAGCTGCGTGCACACTCAGAAGTTGATGTAGCCCAACACCACTGAGCACCTACTGCAGGAATACCCGAGCATCCACTCCCACGCGACCTGCCTGCACGTCCCGGCAGCCGTGGGACCTTTGCTTTGGTCTGGGGCTCCCGTGCCATGCGCACACTGTCATGGAAGGCTATTTTAGAGCCGTAAGCGATGCCAGGGCAGGAGGTGAGAGTACCAGGGCTGCCAAATGGGCTCAGCATTGCAAAAGCAGCGTTACACGTCTGAAGTGTGGGAAGCCTCCACCTCGCGCTGAGCCAGGGACCTTGCAGAGCACCGGCAGCAAAGGCAGGACAAAGCTAATCAGCAAGTGAAAAATTAGGGATTTAAGAATTCCTCTATCTACAGCAGAGCTTGAGAAGCCACACCGTAATAAGGACCTGCAAAGCGCCGAGAGTAACAAACGGGGATTAAAAGTGCATAAATGGTAAAAATACGTCCATTTACAGCAGCCTCCGTGACACCCCTGAACTGCTGGGGTTCATCACCCAGAGGCCATCACCCACAGGTGAGCAAGGCATGTCTCAGCTCCCACCCCCTCCTTCCTGCCCGTGAGCGTGGCCAGGGCCATCGTCACCCCCATTACCACTGCCTCCACCTGCATCGCTGGGGGAAAGACACCCGCGTGTGGCGAGGGTGACGTGCCTGCTTGGGGTTTGCTATCTGAGGGCGATTTGTCATCTGTCGGTGAGCGGCAGCGGGGACTTGTTCTCAGGCAAGAGCTCAGCGCAGCCAAATTGAATACATCCCTTCTCCAGCTCAGAGACACCACCCGTTTCTAATACCTAAAGCCAAATGCCAGGTAGGTCCTTGGTTTCATGACAGCACAGCAGAAAAGGTCTCCTCCTACCACAGCCCCGCTGGAGGTGCCTCCATTCACACCCTCAGCGCTCAGAAATAAACCCCAAACTGCAGGTGCTGCAGAGGGTCACCTCCAAACTGAGCCATCCTGGACACCATCCCCTTCTCTTGGCCCAGCTCAGGCACCCTTCGGTCCCATGGCCCTGTGGCTCAGACCCTCCTGGACTTACTTGGGAAGATCAGGATAGGGCGAGCAACCAGCACCATGGGGAAGTGCCCGTGTCTGCTGGCCCTGGGACATGGCCAAGTCACGACCATGAGGATGGAAGCTGCTGGGCATGGACCTCCGCAGGGCATGGGAAGGAGCTGGGAGCCATCACTGGGTATTTTTCTCTCTCGGGATGGAGCCTCACAGCTCAGGGGACAGCACAACCCCTTGACACCTCCATGGGTCCATCGGATTTTCCCTGCAGAGGGGAAGCTGAAGGTCTCCAAAAGGCAACCGCAGCCCAGGGATGAGTTACCAGCCTAGTGCCCCGCTCCCTGAAGGTCAGAGAGGTGCAGTCCAAAACCAGGCAGGACACCAGATCATCTCCTTTTTCCCCAAAAATCAGAATTTGAGCAGATGAGCACAATTTCTCCATAAATGAGAACTGCAGGATTACACTGGCTGGGGATGAACTTCTTCCTTTTTCAGCCCTTCTTCTTCTTCTGGCCCTTTTATGGCTACAAATACAAAACACATACAGCTTATCTCTGCCAGCACATAACAGGTAAAGCGCATGGGAGTTGTTTTCTCTCTCTAAAGTGTCCTGAAATTGCTCTTTGGATTTTTTTTTTTTTTTAAATGGTGGTGGGTAAGCAAGGACCCACTGAAAGGGCTTTGCAGACCACGGGTGTCACCACCAGCCCATTGCCATGGGGAATGGCACATCCAGCAGTCAGGAGACACCAGGAAAACAACAGCATTTCAGTCCAAACAGTCCGTTTTCACAGCAGAAGCGCCACACATGTGGCATTGTGCGCTCTCAGGTGATGCCTCTCGTTAAGAAATCCCACAGAGGTGACTTTCCCAGGTTATTTTGGGGATTGCCATCAGAATCCCTCCTCCTCCGGTCGGGAGGAGCCTCCAGCCCTGCGCACGCACCAGCCAGCACCTCCAGACTTGTGCTTTAGGGGGAAAGAGGGAAAAAAAAAAAAAAAAGCACTGCTTTCCTCCGGTTGATGGTTTTCTGACAGCAGCATCTTATGGATGAACCTATCTTCTGGGGTTAGGTCTCCCAAAGGGCAGAGCAAAGCAGGACCTGCCTCCCCCAGCTGTGCCCGCTCTCCTATCACCACGGTTTCCTCTCTGGGAGGGTTAAAGCATCTCAATCAAAGCCCTCAAAGAGTTACCAGCACAACGAAATTGAAGCCTAATCTAAGTATAGCTGAGAAATACTCAAGCTAAAGGAAAAAAAACATCGCTACTCCACCCCGATCGCTTCATATTTCGATATGAAGAAACCAGCTTATAATCAGCGACTGCAGCAGCAGCTGCCAGGTGACCATCATCCACATCACCCCAGGCCACAGCGTGTTCTCACCTCTCACTACACGTCTTCTGAGAAGTTGCACCCACAACAGATTTATTTGTGCTCATCAACATTTGACAGCCACGTCGGCCTGCGTGACCAACGCACCCCCCTTTCCGATAGCAACGCTTACCGTGATTTCTTTAGCGCTGATCTCCCTGCTAGGGCATCTCCAACTCACGCAAGCATCTCTGCCAGACGACACGCTGCGCAGCATGCTTGAACATCACCAAAAATGCCCAGTTTTTCCAGTTTTTGGGGAAGAGACACTGGAAAGAATAAAGTTCCTCCCTTTTGCTTTTAGCCTGGAAACAGCCAGCGTATTTGAGATATAATGGTACATTTTCCTAGTGAAGATCACCTATTTTGGGACACAGCAGTCTCCTTCTGTCTTCCTCCTCAAAAATGCTGTGGCAATAGCAGAAAATTCCCCCGCCCCATCAGAGAGCCCAGCTATCTATTGCTACTCACAAACATACACCTTTCCCCCACCTCCTGCAGTACTTACTTTCCATCCATTTTGTGCACAGAAAATCACCACAACCCCCTTTGCTCCTCTTCCCCAGGGAAAGCTTTGAGGCCAGCTTTATGGACCACAACTCCCCAACAGGCTCGTGGGCACAGGCTGCCCTCTTATTACCTAATTGCCTTCAAATCCCCTTCACCTGGAGCCACTTTAAAGGAAAAGTGTTTGCGTACAATACCCAGAAAGACACACACAATGGCTGCAAATATGTCAAAGGACATAGAAATAAAATGGAAATCTTGTGGAAATCAAGATTAGACCTGGAAACCGGAGGGAAAAGCTCATGTGCATCCTTTATCCAGGTGATTTGCTGCAAACTTGCTGACCAAAGCCTTGTCAGGGGCTGTCCCTGTGCCTGAAGTGGCTCCAGCTGTGTTTAGGTCACTCATCCCAGCGGAGCACGCGAGCTTTTGCAGATGAGCTCCATTAGAGGTGCTCCAGGGCTTGCATAAACATAATCTTGTCATGCAAAACAGCCTCATCTCTTCCTTCCCTAAACTTATGCCGGGAAGGGTTTTGCCCCTTCTTGCATGTTGCTGAGCATAAAGCTTCACCCTCTGCGACTCCCGTATTTTACATTAATGTGCACAGCAGCAAAATACAAACCTCCAAAGGCAGAAATGCTTGCAGATGGCAGCAGGCAGCGATGTGTGGGGCACCCGCCTCTACCCGCCTTCTGGAACAAACCTGCTGCTTGCCAGATGCTTTCCCCTGAAAAATCAGGTTTCTGCATGACCCATGTTTTAACAGGGGGGTTTGATGCAGGAGAAGGGGCTAGTGCTCTTTTTGCTGCGCCCAGCCGGATGACTTGTGCTCTGTGTCTTTTATTTTCCTCTTTTTTGACACTGAAGTCCGACTCGGCAAACGTCGACAGTGAAAACTCTCCTTACCTTTCCCCAGGGCTTATGTGTGCGTTTAAAAGTGCCCTGAACTGGTGCTGGGCAGGGATTGTTTCTTTAAACATGCGATATTATCTCAGAATATAACTCTGACTTCTGGGAATCTTTATTCTCTATTTCACATTTTCTCTTCTGCTCAGTAGCACCCTTTCACCTCTTCCTGCCTCTTACAGCTTCTGCTTTCCTCCTTTCCAGTGTTTTCAAGCCCAAATTCTTCATCGAAATCTTCTTAGTTAGAACTCCCTGCTGGTATTTCCCCAGGGCGCGATGCTACCAGCTCTGCAGAGAGGGGATTGCTCTGCCCCAGGGGGGTCCAAACAGGAGTTTCTGAACCACAAAGCCGGTTTTGCCTTTTTTTTTTTTTTTTTCAGTAAAATCATAAAATTCCCTGCCTGTAAAACACTTTGAGGTTTGGCTGTTCTGTGAAATCAAACTGCTTTTGAGCAACAGGTTTTACAGTGAGCCCTAGTGGCCGTTTTTACGTAAACCGCCCTTTTTTGCCTCTTTGGGCCGGAGGGCAGAGGAGCTGGAGCCGTGCGCTGTGCCGAGCAGAGGGTGCTCCGCCAGCCCTGTCTCCCCCAGCCCCAAACCCTTCAGAGATGCTGTACGGGGTTAATTAGTCACAAGTCAGTGGTACCTATGTGGGAGGTGGGTTGGTGGGAAATAACAGCAGAGTAATTAATCGCTTGGAAAATCTCGGTCTGGTGCTACAGTCACCGGACTCCTGTGAGTTTGTTAAGGTTTTCCCTTTATTTTATTAAATCTGTTGAAGTTATTAAAGGGGGACGAGGTGATAATTTGCTTCCCTCCCTCATCTAATATCCTTATCCCCATCACATCCCGAGGCTCCAAGCGCTACGACGCTACAGTTAACAAACAGCAATGAACTGGCAAGGGGCGCTTCCCATGAGCAGCGCAGCAACAGCTCTCAGCAAACACGTAATTTCTCCGGCTCACGACTACGGAGTGATTCGAAATGCAAACAGAAAAAGGAGAAGAAAAGAGACACTGGGTAAAATTATCAGATACCAATTGTTCGGCGCACAGGAGAGAGAGTGCTCGCGTGTCCCTGTTCAAAACTGCCGACCCAAACCAGAGGTGTTTGTGTTGCTGGGGATTATTTAAGAGTTTAAGAAGAGCAGGAGGTGTAAGGAAGGGTTTCCAGGAGAGTTTGTTAGTGAGGTTTGCACATCACCTTTACCATTTCACGTACTACAGACAGCAGTCCGCCCTCCCTGCACGCCTTTGAGGTTAATCCCAAGGAACTCGCCCGCGCCGCCTGTCCTTCCTCAAAATTGTGATACTTGCCACGTATTAATTTGCTTCTGCCTTGCTTTTCCTGTAAATTCACGTTGTCCCATTTCCACAGCAAAACTGTTCGCATCTCCCTGATCCTGACAGTTCAGGTTTGAGCTAAGGTTTTTAATTAAGCTATCTTTAGGTTAACATTTAACATTTTTGTTAACTTAGCTGAAGGACCCCATTAAAATAACTTCAATGTTTTCCAGTAGCCAAAAAGGAAAGAAATGAGGAGCAAAGCTAAAAATGTAAATACTTTTCAGCTTAGCTAAGAATAATTTCAGTACAGCAAGTGCAGAATTAAAACACTTCTTTAATATAAGAAAAGGCTTTTAATCACTACTTGTAGATTACAATTGAGGGCAGCATGGATCGAACGGCTGGAAGAATGCTACGTACATCCTTTGTCCTGCTGTGGTAGCCTCGCTTTCTGTCAAACTGCTCTTTGCTGGGTTGAAAGCAGCTTATTGCTTTTTTATGCAAGTTCTGTGAGGAGCAGAAGGCTCCTGGCTGCACCGGAGGGCAAAGCAGGGATGCACCAACAGATGAAACAGAGCAATCCTGAGACCTGCGGTGAGCAGGGGGCTCTGGAGCACGCCGGGAGGAACCAGAAAGCTCTGGGGTGTACGGGAGGGAAAATGGGGGTTCCTGCTGGGACCAGCAGGTAAATGGGGGGGCTCTGGTTTCACTGAAGGACTGAGGGCGCTGGGCAGCGCCAAAAGCTGAATGATGGGCTCTACTGCACACCCAAGAGGAAGGGGATCGGTCTCGAGGGGACAAAAAGGGATCCTGGGGAGACAAGACATCAAAACAGAGGGATGTGGGGGCACTGGAGGGCAAATGGGGCAGCCTGGAGCGGACCAGAGGGCACGTGAGGCAACCGAAGGTGCGTGTGGGGTGGCAGAACTTGCTCAGGGTGCACAGGGTAGGGTGCATCTCTATTCCCCTCTCCACGCCTGGACATCACACCCTGCAGCTCTTTAGCCACGTGGGGATGGGACTGGTCAGTGACTTTTTAATATTAATTTCTTGCATCTTCTGCCATCGTGTGGCCAGCGAAAGAATAAACGATGAGAAGTCAAGGGAGACGCCTTGGTTTACTGCTCCTCACATTTATTCTACCTCTGATGGGTAATACAGACTTATTTTCAAGTTCATGATCGCTTGAAATATATATTTTGTTAATCTGACCACTTTATAAATCATTTATTTGAAGACTTGATTTCTTAGTTTTGGAAAATGTCTTAAACACATACATTGGACCACCAGTGTAGTGGGAAGGAGAAGTTCCTCATTTATTGGCTGGAAGAACCGAAACAGCTTGATTACAAAACCTGACCCGGTATCATTGCAGCAAACGGAACCTGTTCTGTAACGCGGCACAAGAAACACCCATATCAGACAGGCGTCGACTGCCAGGAAGTCCTGTTCCTCCAAATACAGTTTTGATGCTCACAAGCTACTTAGGAAGAATTTAGTCCTCTTGGGAAGTGGAGAGAGGTGAAGCACAAGATTTAAACAAAGCTCTCTCCGCTCCACATTTTATTGTTGGGGTGGCTAAATTAATATGAATAATACCTACGAGGAAATGTGTTTCTTCTACATTCACTGCGAACGTTTTCCCCAAAACAGATTACACGATCACCTCGAGGCGCGTGTTGGCTTGGAGTTGGCTCGTAAGAGGAGGTTGGTGTCTGAAGACCACAGCCCTTGGCGGCAGCAGCCGCAGGGAGAGGCAGAGCTACAGTCACCATGTTCCTTGTCAGAAAGGCACCTATGTCACGATAATCTGTCATCAACACGCTTTGGTCAGTTCTCCCTTGCGCCAGCCATAGCCCTGCACGCTCCAGCGCAGGGTAGCGGCAGATTTTCAGCTTGCAGCTGATAAAGACAGAGGTCCCCTGAGCAGGGGAAGGTAAAGCTGATCTCACTAAGGGAAGGTTTCCACATTACCCAAGCACTTTCCCCTCGTATCCTGGGGGCACAGGGAGGCAAAAAGAGCTCAGGAACCCTTGATACCCTCAATCTGAAAGAGGGCTCAAGGGTTTCAAATACTGATCAGGGTCCTTTGTCCCCTCCTTTGTCAACTAACACAGAGTTTGGTTTTTGTCACCACCTCTTCCCCCATGCTCCACGGCTTCACCCCGAAGCACAGGGTGAAAGCAACCCCGGAGCACATGAGCTGGGCTGCATGAGGGACAGCGTACGTAGCCGCTGTGGTTTGCTACTTCAACATGATTAACGTGGATTTGTAAAACTTCACATCTAAGTTGTGCTGGTGTAACTGGCACCTTAAGGAGAACCTATAAACAAAATGACTGATAAAGAAATAACAGAATATATGCTGCAGGCTGCTCAAGGAATTCACTGGCTCAGCCTAGAGGAAAAGTCAAGTTCCTGCCTGTGTCTGAGGCTGCCGTTCGCAGGCCCTGGGAGACGTACCTGACAGAAGCCAGCTCACTTCGAGCTTGTACTACCTGCCACCACTGCTCACGTTTCACTTCCTCACATACCCTTTGATCAACAGCTTCCTGCCAAGCCTTCACTCAGAAACCCCCTTCAACTCCCGATGACTGCAGCAGTGGCTCACCATAGATGAAAAACACTGTGAAAGACAGCATCAGGTAGCTCAGTCCACATGAGGAGAAGCTTTCAAGAGTGTCTCCTAACACTAGGATCTACATATTCACTATTTAGATTAAACGAGGGCAGCAAGTTTAGCACATATGCATCTGCACTGCACTTCTCCCTTGGACACGAGCATCTTGCTTGCACAGGAAAGCCAGGAGTGAGAGGGACCAGCCCTGCTTTAAAGTCTAGTCAGAGCAGAGTGAACACCCCCAGAGGTATGGAAGAATGAAAAATAACCAAATCCTAAAATCCCCTCTTGGTTGCAAAGTTCCAATGTTTCTAATAATGATAGGATTTGCTTTTGTTCCTTACACTGTGGCCCTTCAGCGTGCCAGACTTCAACTTATCCTCCTAGCTACCGGGAGCTGAAAGGCACCTTTGTGTTCATTACCTTCATACGCAGGAGAATCTGGTGGAGAAAGAAAACCCCAAACGGTCAGCCTCATCCAGCAGCCAGTGTGATGATGACCTAACAGAAATTCCTTCTTCAGAGAAGATGAAAGAGCAGGCACAGTGGGAAATTTGTCAGCAAATACTGTAGCTGCTGAGCCTTTGCCCTTGACACAAGCACAGTGCAATAGGCAGCAAGAACACAAGCGTTACGTTACTGGAAGTCAAGGAAACATGAGAAATACATCCCTCATCTAAGACAGTCATCTCTCCTCCCCAACATGCAGATCTTGCTACTTCCCCCTTTCCTTCTAACCTAAACCTTTTCAGAAATACCCTAACTATGCTAGGTTCTCTTTCCAGGCCATCTCTCAAGCAGCACGGCTTGTACCAGTGACTGTATAGGGGTACGTAGTGTTTTTAAGAAGAAAGTCACTGAATTATGCCAACGGCCCTCAGTTTGAGTAGTGGCATTTTCATCAAATAGGGACCATGGATTTTCATTTTCTCTAGAAGGCGTAAAGTCCAGCCTGGGGTGAGACAAGACCCCAAAGATTTCCATTCTGCTCTGCTAGAAAAAACAACCCCCACAAACCTAGAATGGCCAGCTGACAAAAAGGCTGAACAGGAGGGAAAAATGCAAAGATTTCAAATCCTGAAGGCACTTGATTGGAGGAGCACTTCACATCAATAGGTGCCGGGAGCACTTCCCACGGTGTGATTAACCTCACCCAGCAGAGCCGAGACAGACTGACTGGCTGGGAAGACCAGGCTGGGTGCACAGACAGCAAAAGCTGACCATGCTCAAAGGCAGAATATGGTCCCATAAAGCTCCCGTAACCTTTGGCTTCCACCTGCTCCCTCTCCTGAGCAGGCACCCAGAACTGCTTGGAGACGGTGGAGGTGTCTGAGGTATGTGCAACGTCTTCATCGTGGTGATGCACCAGCACGGTGGTGCTGGAGGTCGGACTGCCTCTCCACAGAGGGTGGTCTGGGCTAAGCTTGGAGTCCCAGTAAGCGGGCGGTGTTCAGCACATCATCTCTCGTCAGGTAGCAGCCACAGAGCTGGCGGTACCCCGTGAATGCTTCCCGTCCGTGCAGGACACGCCAGTTATCTACAAACAGTGCCTGCAGGTGAAGAGAAAAGGCTGTCAGAAGAAGGGCAGCCACCGCAGCCAGGGCCAGGACTCTCCAACAGGGCAGGTCTTGGAGCTGGAGTTCCCTAGAGACCGGAAGAGCAATTAAGGGTATGCCACAGTGGGCATGTCCCTGCCTGTTCAACACCGTCAGACAGCACGTGAGACTGCAGCCAGATGTTTCATGTGATTTAGCACAGCTGTTTTACCTGAAGCCAGCCGTTCTGCTCTGCTGCTAACCACAAGTTAAAACATGACAGCTAGCAAAGCACAGAAATACATTCTGGGCTGTTTCTTTGCTTTTCTATTGCAGAGGTTGCACGATAGTTCACCAGCAACAGAAACTGGCCACCTTCAGCCTCTACGATGTCCCTTCCCCCCCAGGCATCCTTGGGAACAGAGAGGTGTAGGGGCTCTGATATGACCATCTTCCCTGCTGGACTGTTTCATTTTTGGGGCCCTGGACTCAGGCTGAATCTAAACCTGGTAGGCATAAAACCCCCTCAAGCAGGCACAGCTGAAGGAAGAAGCCATGCACCGTAATACCTTCAAGTCTACAACTGTGGCTCTAGCTCTTCAAGCTCCCCCAAAGCTGCACCCAGCATCAGCCTTTCAAACACAGGGCAGAGCTTTTTCCTTTCAGTACCGAGGTGTGCTAAGGCACCATAGCCATTTCTGGGACAGTGAAGGTAGCTTAGGTCTCCTGTGATTCGTTGGCAATGTAAGGGTTCAAATATAACCTCAGAAGTAAATGCAGCTTTGCTTTTACAAAGGAAATACCTTTGTATTTCCATCAAAATAAAAATTTATTCTGGAAGAAGTTAGAGGCTGTTCCCAGCCACCCTGCTTCTGAGGGTCCTCATTTCAGTGACTGGAAAGATCTTCCTCCTTTCCCCCCATTGGGGCTAACCTTCCTTTGAGGCAGAGTTTGAATTAAACTCTTCTGCCTTATCTGGAAGTTCATATTCTTTTAGGACAGTAGGAACACACACACAAAACAGATGCTGGTACTGTAATACAGGGCACCTTAAAACAGCTGTAAAGAGGTAAACTGCAGCGTACAGAGCTTGTCTGAAGTGTTTACCTTAGTCGCAACAAGCCTGCACATGCAAAGGAGCACCCTGCCACCCTGCCTGTACCAGACATACACCAGCCTCCCAACTCCAAGTCCTACCTTGCCCGGCTTCAGTTTGACCCACAGTTCATTTTCTGGTCTCCTGAGCTCTGCGGTGAGTGTGCGGTGAGCAGCGTACCAGCGATGCACAACATCGTAAGGCACAGTGTTGATGACAGCACGATCATAGTTATTGTATCTAGAAGTAAAGAAGAGAGAAGCCCACATGGCTCCACGAGCACAGCCAGGTACTTCTAAAGGGAACCTCAGGAGGTTGTAGGATTAGTCAGTATTTAAGGGAGGTTACAGAGATGACTAGGGAGGTTATGCTGCAAGTACAGCACTTCCAGGAGAATACACAACACTGGGAGCAAGGAGGAGTTTACTGTCAAGTGTAAAACTGTCCTTGCTGGTTTTCCATGGAAGGATGCGCCACAGCAATGGGCAAGACTGAGGGTTGTTCAGAATAAAAGTGCAAAGCAGTGCTGGACAGCCTCCTGCACTAAGCCAAGCTGGAGTTTCAGAAAGCAGTCCAAGTTTCCTTTGGAAGTGGACCAGTCTGCGCTCTCCCCGTTCCCTGTATGCCAGGCTAGTTTCTAGAGGCTCTTTCAGAGAAGGGCTGAGTTCTACTGCCTCTCAAATAAAGTGAGATGAGGGCATGGAGCTGAAGGGAGGATGACAGGCAGGAGTGAAAAAAAAGTCAAAGCTCAGCACTGACACCCATCTTTGTATCAGTGGTTCTGACACTTTCTCTAAAGCAGCAATGCACAGCCTCCCAGGAGGAAATGCAGAGTGTTTCTGTGGTTTCACCCCCGCCCCCCAAACATACGTTGGTTTTTAGTTTATGATATCTTCTGGAAAACCACTACCATCTGCCACAATCCCCTCTCGTCCCCATAAGCAAGAGGCCTCACATTGATGTTACCTGATCAGATAAAGCTCGTTGTTCCAGGGGTAGACATTGAGGACTGGCCCAACTCCGATCATGTGGTTGTGACAGTCTCCCACATTCTCAACATACTCGTGCTTCAACGGCACCTTGCTCAGCAGCTCGAATTGATCAGGGGCTTGCTGGAGAACCTGCTCTGCCGCGTAGAAACCATCCACCAGCAGCGTCCGCCCGCCCGTGCCCTCGTGCTTCAGGCAGTGAAACACTTGGATGCTGCATGGGTGAGAGAATCCAAAGCACAAGAGAAAAGACCTTGGCTGCCTCTCCTGCGGAGAGAAGGAGCTCCCCACAAACCCAGACAGATGTAGATGGATGCAGCACCCTTCTCTGATGGGTGCGACACACTTATTTGTAATACAGTTCATTTTGCTAAGACCTGCCAGGGAATAGAGACAGACCAGCAGCAAATGGCTGTACCTGCCGTTTCTTTAGGCCCAATCTCACACATTTCGCTTTCCAAGAAGAGTGCTACTGCCTACACTGCCTCCCAAATCAAGTGCCGTGAGCCTGGGAGACTTCAAGTGGTGTAGGATCAGGCCTGTGTCACTCAAAGTCCATCCAGGACGTAGGACGCAGAGGTTCAAAAGCATAAAACTAACTTCCCTAGGATATCTCAGAACAAGAGGACAGTTAAAGAAATGCTGGTTGTACTGCCGAGTTCTCCAAGAACTACAAGGGGAGTCCAGGGTGACTCTCGCTCAAAGGCATGTACATCATGGTCTCCCACAGGCAGTCAGGAGAAGCCCTTCACGGCCACACATTAAAGACCCTTTGGAAAGCCTGGAGCAGAGGAGTCCCCAGTGACAAGTCTGCCTACAGGGACATCCCCTCTCTAGTGGGGAGCCATACAACTCAGCTTTTGTCCTTCTGTTACTTCTCTGAAGCTTCTCTTTCCCTTCATCCAAGCAAGGTAGGCATTGTACTGTTAGGAACAAATACCCAGGAGCTGCCTCGAGCCACCTACTCCTGATTTTCACAGTGTACCAACTTCACTTGTCAGAAAATTAATAGTGACCTTCTGGGGAAAGTCTTTATCTTCTCATCTCCCTCTGTGGCCTCTTAACCCAGTCCCACCGCAAGTGATGTGACAGGACCTCCCAGCTCCCCCCTCACCAGCACCTTTTCACCTGGGCACTCTAACCAACCTTATAACCACAACAGCTTCAGAGTAATTTTACAAAGTCAGTCCACGAGCACTGGAGCAAAGGACGCTCTGTGCCTCAAAGGCAACAACCTCCTCCTGCAGCTCAGGGAGCTGAGAAAGCCTCTTCTGAGGCCAAGGCTCTTCGGTACCTGATGAGTGAGAAGGTTGCAGTCTTCCTCATAGCTTGGGGACTTTCTATCCTCTACCCTTTGCAGTAATTTAACTTGAGACTTGTCACATTTGGCTGATTTCAGCCACAGCAGCGGGGGGAAGCAGACATTCAAATGAACATATCTTTCTTGAAAAACACCTCATTTCCTTTAGAAGCAGGTCAAAGGCTGTTTTGGGTGTTTCAGAAGCAAGTCTGAAATAGCCTGGGAAGAAGGAATTTCTGGCAGAGATGGGAGCTCAGGAAAGCCAGAAATTCACGTTCTTCCTGCACAACTACGGTTCTGCAGAATTGCAAGCATTAATGGTTAGCCCATGGTGTCACTGCTTGATATACTTCAGTGGGCTGCAGACGAGAATACACCTACCTGAAGGGAACCCTTCCAAGTGGAAAAGAAAGGTATAAAAGTAGCTAATGAGCTCTATAGTTCTGGCACCAAGCCGTTTAATCAAAGCTCTTTTGTAGGCTGAAGTTCTGGTTACTAATTACTTTTTTTTTAAACTTGATTTTGGGGAAGATTTTGTGAGCTCCTAAAACAAGTCAGCCAAGCAGGTAACACTGTGCAGGTCATGAAAGCACGTGGGTTCTGCAGTCAGCTGTTCACTGAGAATGGGAAACCAACTAGATCTGGCTTGAAGTGTGCGGCAGGACCTACGCTTTACGCGTATACTTCTAGCTCCACAGAGCACATTAAAATCCACTTACTTTGCTCCTGCTGTTTTAGAACGACACTAGGACCCAAAAGCTTCCTGCCTGGTTGGGCACAGACAGCAGTGCTCAGGTGCCACCTGGGTAACACTACCCTTCCTGGTCTAAGGGCTGCTCTGAAATCCACATGCAGCCAACAGATCTCACCCCTTAGTCCTCCTCTGCTTTTACAGCTCTGCACCACAGACCTTTCCCATTAAGATGTTTAGCAAGTTAACAGCCTCACTTGGGAAGAGCTAATCCTGCCCTAGGGCAGAAGCCGTGGACTGGATGACTTCTCTTTGCAGCCCTTGTTCCATAAGGGATCACAGTACTTCCATCCGTTCTCCTCCAGGCCATTTCCCGATGATTCCCCTCTTGATGGAGATGAAAGCAGACAAAAAAAATAAAGCTAGAAATGAAGCCTAAATCTCTTGCACTTCACCGTGAACCACGATCAGGGCTGCTGCCTTTCTTTCTCCAGCTGTGTATAAAACTCCCAGCCCAGAGGCTATATCAGAAAAGCAGTTTGCAAACTAACAACGCTGTAGCTACAAAATGCTTTTAAAAGCACAGACAGGTGTGAACTTCGAAGGGCTGGGGAAGCCTGGTTTCTAACTACCTACACAGCCACACCACTGCCAAAATGCAACCCCCAACCTGTTTGAACTGAAGCAGAGCGACTGCACGGAGCATACGTGAGCACAGCACGTACATCAGTCACCACTCACAGCTTGGGAGGGCAGCGACAGTTACTGCAGGCCGTGCCAAGGTGAACTGTTCTCCCTCCTTCCCCGCAGGCTACCGCTAACCAAGCTCAGCCAGCAAAACAAATGGTGCTGATGTGGGTGAGGAGGGCTTGCCCCAGGTCAGCAGGATTAAGTCAAAGCAAACTTTTGCAGCAACTTTGTACAACAGCTGATAAGGGCTGCCTGCTGCAGGAGGAGCTGAGCCTTGCCAGATGTACCCAAAAGACAAATCAAACCAACAGCTCATTTCTGTGAGGTTGAATGCTGTGTGTCACTTCAGAGACTGAAGAGGGTGATTTCAGAAGAGACTGTCAGATAAGCTTCAGGGTAGCACAGACACGACTACAGCGCTGAACCGCCTTTGTGGCTACAAAGGCTGCTTGAACCACAGCAATATCAAGCAGCAGCCAGCTACCTAACAGGCAAGTCCTTCATCACCTGCATTCTGGAAGACCTAGAAGTTTCAAGCATAGGAAAAGTTGATCTACACACTACCCGGCTCCACAGGTATGGACCCAGGATTGCTGTGTGACTAGTAGAAGTACGTCCCATCAGCAGCACTGGAGACAATGAAGCCTGTGCCGCTAGAAACGGCACCACTGTGAATCGCTCCTGCCTTCTGCACTGTGTGTCTGTGAACCAGCAAAAACACTCACCCGCAGGGCTCCTGGAAGTAGGTTGTGTCGGTGTGGCGATCCAGAGCCAGCTTGGTGTAGGCAGTGTCTCCGCGAGAGAAGTCAGAGGTAAAGTACCACATTCTACCGTAAATGGTCTCCCTGCAAAAGAGGCGGGCAGTTATCACAAAGTGCTGCGGGGATCAGTATGGTGGTAAAGCAGATCCTCTCTTGCATTTGAGGTTACTCCCCTCCATCCTATGTACAGAGTAAATTAAAGCAGAACAACTTAACAAAATTCACATTGTCAAGAGATGGTGCTTCTAATGCCTCCTCTAGTATTCAATTTCTCTCTTTCCTCCCCAAAAGACTGATGGCAATGAGTCTTGCTTCCCCTCCACAAATACAGATCTTCTTTCCACGCCAAAAACCAGCCCCAGTCAAACCAAGGAAGCCACTGAGCGACATGAGGAGTTGCCAGAGCACAGCTAGCCCTTGCTTGTACCTGCCGCAGTGTTACCCAATAACCCCATTTCTTGTTCTTAGGCTCCTGTGTTTTCACCCACCTCCCCCCTACCACATGCACGGAAGGGCACAGACAGAAGGCAAGGACAAACAGCACTCAGGGGCTACAGGGTGAGGGTACCCAGAGAAAAAAAGTTGGCTGGAGGTTCCTTGGAGCCCCTCATTTCTATTTGGAATGACTATTCATGAAAAGAAATCCCTCCTCTTCCAATGGCCCAGGGCAAGTTAAACTGTTTCTGCAGCTTGGATAAAACTTGAAACTCAAACCCTGGCTTGCCATGCTGTTGGTGTGTTTTAAACAAACACAGAAGAAACATTTCTCAATATTTTTCTTTAGCGAGAGCTACAAATTGTTTTTTATATCCCTGGCTCCCAGGGCCAGGGCTGCCCTCCTAACCTTTCAAGTCATAACAGGAAATTTCTCTCCTTACAAAGCTCTAGTCTTCCCAGACAGGCTACTTCCTTCACTCACTCCTCTCTGTGCGCAGTCCCACTATCACAAAGGTCATCACATGCTCCCAAGGCAGCTCTATAACCTAGTGGCTCCGGGGTCTCCCCTAAAAAGAGGTCAGATCCCACAGTGCGATACCCCATCTCAGTTCAAGTGGACTGGCCAGCGACTGTAGAAGACCCAGACCTTTTGTTTGCAAACCAGGCCACACTACACAATACGCAGGGATAAGAGGGCAACACCTTTCCGAACAGAAGGAAGGTAACAGCCTACCCTTGACGCCTCCTCTACAAAACTGTCAGTGGCCTTCTCAGGGCACCCCCAGTTACCTGATTAAGCTGATCCTTTCTGCTAAGATTTCGGTGTCCTCTTTGGTGGGAGTGACATTCTCTACAAAAGCAATCCCATATAACAAGAAGTTTTGCAGGAACTCCTTCAGCCCCTCGTCTGTCTCCAGGAAACTCCGGCAGTCGACGGATGGGACCTGGGCTTGGTGGTAGATTTCTGCGTTCCAAAGAATCCGCGGGTGCATCACCTGCTGCTTCTGCCCCTCGTAGCTGTTCTTCACCAGCCACTCCAGCCCATACCGCGTCACGTGCCCATCCGGCCCTTCAACAAGGGAGAAGAGTCACCGTCACCGCAATCGCACTGAACAGCCCGAGAACACCAGTCTGGGACAGTCCTCACCCTTTTCATTTTGTCTGGTGACAGACTCTTTGCACCCTGATGCCACCCAAAATATTATCTGGTTAAGGCCACAAGTCCTAAAAAGCATTGCCATTGCTGCAACAACTCCAAATTCAGAGCTAAGCGTTTCAACTTCAGCGGTTTTGTTTTCTATTGACAGGACTCCAAGGAGAAGTAAAGCACTGAAGACAAGCCCATAAATAAAGGTAAGCTACAACTAAAGGAAGACAGCCGCTGGGAAGCTGAGGAGAAAGGACAGAAAATGCAAATTCTGATCAGGGATACCAGCTCAAATAGGACAGGGTAAGGAAAAGAAAACCAACCATTTCTTGACCATTCTGTTCACTGCCTGCATTGCTGCTGTGTTCACACAAACCCACAAAATACCCAGACACTGAAGATACACACATCTCTACCCAAAAAGGGCTGGGGGTGAGGGGAAGGAAAAACAGACACGAATTTAAGACTGAGGCCTGTTTACAGTAACAGGGCTGCTCAGAAGAGCAGTGTTTAAAACCTGCTTACAGCTAAATCTCTTCCCAAAACAGCTACAGATTGAGAGATAAGGCTGCCCTCTCCCAGCAAACCTAAGCATGGGATCCATCAACAAGGCTCCCTTCCAAGCAGTGCTAGTGGTCCCCAAGACACGCAGGGCACCGTCACTTTGCTACTTACACGTGAGGAAGAGCGTGGTCTCATCCACTCGGACAGCCTTGGGTTTGATTCCCAGGTCCACGCTAGCCGTGTCCAAGCTGCGCTGGTTCGTCTTGGCATTGTAGCAGGAAGCTGAGCGGCAGTGGTCCCGCAGCCAGACAAAATCGAATCGCATCAGCGTGTTCGCATACCTGAGCTCTGCAAAGAAGGGCAGGCTCAAAAGGTGCACTGGTGTGAACAGCAAGAAAAAACAAAGCCAAGAACCAAAGCCGAGAGCCCACAAGTTATGATTCCACTTATAGAGGACGCAGAGGCTGTTGGACTTAGCCCCTCTTTACATAAATTAAGCTAGCCTGTCGTATGATGAAGACCAGGCAGAATATCTTCATAGAAGGCCTGGCTGTCAGTGATCTCGCCATGGTCTCCCTTCTTACCAAGGCTACAGATAATCTCATCCTGCAACAGGAAGAAGGAGCATGGCTAACAAACGTGCTGGTCACATACATCTATCATCTCTCTTCAACGAGTAGTAAATTCAGAGCTGCGTGGCAGCTGTCGTACGTAACAATGCGTCCCCCCACTCCACACCGTTGTAGACCCCAGCACAGGAGTACAGACAAGAGTCAACCAAATAACCACACCAACATCCAAACATTACAGACAATACCAAGACCTTGATGCAAAGCTTTGATATCCATTTAGCATTACAATAAAGCCTCTCCTCCCTGCTCCATCCTGGGACAGCTTAGGAATACTGAAAGCCCTTCAGAAGGGGGTCAGAGCCAGCAGAGGCAACGGGAGAGCCCTTCCTGCTCTAGTCCTACTCAGCTTTGAGATCCAAGTATCCAAGGTCACCCTGCAGTGGGAAAACAACAATATCCTTTCTTGGGGCCACTATGTTGGATAAAGTACCAAGCAATTCCCTTCGCTTACAAGTGACTCAGAGTACCAACATCTAACTAGCCTCATTAGACATCACCCAGGCAGACAGACACCGGACCAAACCCAACAGGCCATGGGGAAACATGTGCCCCGGTTGCCAAGCCACCTCCAAAACCAAAAGGACAAAAATCAGCATTAGACAGCATTTATAACTGGCTTGCTGCGCTGTTTCGCGTTAAGACACACTCTCCTTGCTTTTTCTTTAAGCAGTCTCACAGTGAAGTATGATTTGCATCAAAAAGGCTTTTATTCACCCGCTGCCTCCTGCTGCTCATGCCATCCAGCCACACAGACAGGCTGCTTGCAAACCTGCTCTAACAACTGCGCTTCACACATCAGTGTTACAAGGAAAACCTGCACAAGTGGGGGCAAGAGAACAGGGCACACACCCCAAAGCAGCCGTCCCACCTGCCAGTCAGAGCCCTGGCATTACACAGAAAATAAGTGACTAACAGGGAAGGCTCAGATGCAGTTATTGTTCAGGAATCCCTTGATTTGATTTCCAATTTAGCATTGCCTCGTTTATCGTAAAAGTCTTGCCACTAGCAGACAAACCTGCTTTGGGTATTCCCAAAGGGAACATGAAACACAGACTCCAGCGTGCATCCCTCTAACACAGGCCATTTCAGAAGGAGGAAAAATAAAATAAAATTAAAAAAAAAACCCAACACTCTCAGGGAACAAGGCCAGGAAAACCTCACTCCTCTCCCCAAACAGACTCAAAAGCAGGTACACATGCACCCAACACACCTACCTAGATGGTCACCGTGTAACTGCCAGGCACACTTCAGGGATTCTGGGACTGTGTGATGCCAGCGAGCTGCAGCAGCGGGGACAGTCCTTCTGTCATGGGGCAGCCACGGCGAGCGATGTCTGGCACTTCCACTCAGCTGGCACGGCACCTTGAACAGACACGCCAGCCTCCTGCACCACATCCTGAGCAGCCAGGGGAGAGAGAGCGGGGGGAAAGAACACGGTGACTCTGCTGTGCTACCGTATCGCGTCCCGGACTCGATCTCTGCGCTTTTGTGCCAGGCACTGTAAGTACTTCTGGCAAAGCTGGTGTCATCCTCCACAATTGTAATTTACTGACAAGAGAGGCGAGTGAGAACTAGTCCATTGAGGAGGGAGAAAAGAAGTGGGCAGGATGACTGGCAGCCTTGCCAGAGGAGAGAGTCATCTACCTCCCAGGCACCATTTGGACGTGAAAAATAACTAAACAGAGTTTGGAGAGTCTCATATTAAACACCCTCACCACCAAGTCTGAGTACCAGTGGCACTTTTGCATCCTCCCAGTAACAATGCAATCAGGCATGCTGCCAAGCTTTTTCCAGTGCCTAGAATCCACGCGTATTGCTAACAACACACAGGCTGCGCAGCAATCTCCACAAAATTGGGTGCTTTACCCTTGTTTAGACCAGCTGCAGCAGTTACTTTTGCAGATATCACCAATACCCCAGAGGAAGACCATGAAGTTGCATGTCAAAACCAGCTGCCCTCCATGTAACAGAAGCAACAAGGAATTAACCGTTAGGGGGTCAATTAATTTTTTAAACAAACAAGCTAATCCAATTCACACACATCAGCTGGAAACAGAAGGAGGAGAGACAAGGGAGTCTTGCTTATTTTGTGACCACCATAAACCGCAGCAGAAAACAGCCCTGAGAAGAAACACATGAGATCCTAGGATTTATCAGGCAAAGTGATTCCAGAAGAGACAGCTGTGCGTTCAATGCTCTTGTGTAAAATACTGGCAAAGCCTCATCTGCTGCAGGTCTTGTCCCCTCTCCGGCCTTCCCTGTCCGAATTCACCATTCCTGGACAGAACTACAGGGATCAGGGAAATAGAGAAAAGTGACCTTGGTTAGAGAAGCAAGAGCTAGAGGAATCCAGTAGTTAGGTCAGTTCTAGAAAAAAGTATGCAAAACAATGAGGAGGAAGAAAATCTCCATTTCCTCTGAAGGACGCAGCTGGCATGGAAGAGAAACCAACGGTGGTTAACCTCGGGCTAGAGATTAGAAGGTGATTTATCAGAGGGAGATCTGTAACAACCCTTCAATACAAACAGCAAGGGCAAAAACCATAGAAGTTTTAAGATATGAAGCCACGATTTAAACACCCTGTCATGTTTATTAAGTTCTGGAGGTCAGGTCTAAACCCAGCAGGATTTTAGAATAGACCAGAATTCTAAAATTTTAACAGCGCTTTGGTCTGAAGCACATAGAAACACGGTATCACTGGATAAGACACAGAATTGGAAAGCATTTCTTATCCTAGACTTCTGATTTTCCTTAGTTTTCTTATCTGAAAAGCACAGGCACTGGTGCTTTGGCTGTCCAACCTGCTTCTCCGCTTCATAGCTGACTCAGTGCAGAGATCTCAAAAGTTGGTAATAACAATAAAATCAAAAGAGGTGCCATATTCCCACACAACAACTTGCTAAGTAGGAAAAAAATAAAATACAAACAGCCAGCTCTAGGAAAAAAAGTGGAAACATTTTCATGAAGAGAATGTGGTTTGAGCTTAAGACGCACGCTTTTCAGCCACTGAGTTTTGCAAGGTTCTTGGCAACAGCCTGCGTACAAGTCACCGACAGCTTCAGCGCTGCAGAAAGATTTCAACTCAGAAGTTTCTGATTTCTGCAGCTGCTAAAAGGCAACACCCAGTCCTCAGCAGGCTGCAGGGAATCCAGCTGCCCTGCAAAGCAGCTGGTTTCAGATCAGAAGCTGATGTTTTGCTCCACACAGCAGGAATGGAGGCACTGGGAGCTCCTTGCCTGCTGCCTGACACCTGCAGTAAGCAAGATCTGTGCTAACACAACTGACCTTGCACTTCAACCACTGCTGCGAAGCCCCTGAAACTCTCTATAGATGCCGACTGAGCTGCAACATCCTGAAGGACTCCAGCATTCTCACTACAGACAGAGAAACCGGGGCACCGGCGAACGTGCATAGCCTGAGCCAGAGTTACCGGGCATCTGCAGACACACAAGAATACTTACTTTTCCCTTTGGTGGTCTCCAGTCAGCCAGAATATCAGTTTTTGCAGAAATGCTGATGCTAAGTTCTGGGAGAATGCCTTCCAACCCACCCCAGCTTCGAAAATTTAGTATAGGAAAAAGAATTAGCCAAATTTGATACGCAAACTTAATAACTAAGTGAAGGAAATCTGCAGCTATAGAAAACCAGGAATTGACTATGATGTTTATTGGCATTACAAAGCTTAAAGAAATTATTTAACTTCCTGAACCAAGCACTACAACTCACAAAGCTGAAGACTATTCTTTGAGAAAGACACACAGGAGGGAAGACCGTCCAGTTTGGCTTTTGGATATCAAGGATATCCACTAACCCAACAGAGGGGGAAAAAAAAAGAAGCAAGCTTGTTTGCACACGCCTGGTATCTCCTCACACAGGACCCAAAACAGATAGGAAAAGCTCATCTCCAAATCCATTTAGAAAGTGGCCTCTGCCTGGGGCAGCTCCAGCCGTAGTTATCTCTTTCTGCACATGTTCCTTTTATCTCGTCCTTTTCCAATATCAAAACCTACCAGAGCATAAACACAGGTAATGGTAAGTAACCCAGATATTTAATCTAATCAATGAGACCTCTTGCTTCTCTGCTGTTCTTGCTGGAAGCAGACACCACAAACAGCTCACACAGAAGCCTTAAATTAAATCTTTCCAAGAAATACTAAATCCAAGAGGAGCTGAAAACAAAAAAAAACCCTATATGATTAGACAGGATTTACATTTTGCCTTTGTGTTTGTTTAAATCAGAGCTAACAGCTCTCTCCTGGCTGGAATTAGTTGTGTAAACAGCTAACTCTCTTCCCCAGTCCTCCTGTTTACCTCACCTTTATGCTTCCCATCTTTACATTGTCCAGACCACACGCAGCTCACCTGGGCAGCAGTGAAATGCAGCAGCTGAGAGATTTCAAGACAAAGTTCCCCTTGAAATTCAAAAAGAAAGGGCAGGAGGAGGAAGACATTAAACTACCCTGAGTGCAAACGCAAGTGGACTTTAAGAAGGGAGAGGTGTTCAGTTGCCACGTCTGCCCTTCTGCCCAAGCAAGACAAAATCCTGTGCAGACATCGTATGCGAGTATCTGCTGTGTGGCTCATCCCATCGAAGAGTCCGCCACGTGGTGGATGAAAAATAGGAGAATCCACACTAGAAGTGACAGGGAGAACAGGAGGAATAGAGCTGTGGGTGCTGGAAGGAGAGGCAGAAGACTCAAATATATTGTGATTTGAGGAATTACCATAAGTCTCTTGAGAGAAAAGACAAGAGAGATGTTGTGAAAGGAGGAGGAAGGAAGAGCGGGCCTCATGAGGGGCTGGTCTGTCCAGGAGACTTCCCGCCTGGCCCCTCAGCAGTTTGTCTCACCGCTGACCCAAGAAGCATTTGAAGTAACCAATACCATTTTTTTAAGCTCTTTGATTAAAAAGCCACAATTCCCATTTTGAGCAAAGAAAAATACTGAGCTGGAAAAATCAGTAACCAAATAGTTTCAGCAATGAAAACGTATGCGGAAGGAGAAACCACACAAATGTGTGGTCTTCAGCCAGCTTTTAGCCAAAACCTTCCGGTGACACCGGCCTGCTGGCATTAGGGAAGCAGCTCTGATGCCCTAACTGCTGGTGCTGTGAACAGACCTGTTTCATCACTCTCTGACATCATGTCCAACCTGTTTCTCAAGCTCATTTGGCATCTGAAAAAAAAAAAATGATCTGTTTTTCATTAAGCATTTCCAAACACTCAGCTGCTTACACTCACACATCCTTTTTCCTTGCTAGAAGCATCTGGCTAAAGCAAAGGTTTCTGATCAGTAAGAAACAGGAAAACTTCAGTAGCACAACAGGCCTTACACTTCGAAAAGAAAGAGAAAGAGAAAATAAGTTGTTTTTCAAGGCAGCCTGAGAAATACTCTGTCTGCAAATCTCAGGCAGGGCTCGCACCCTGCCAGCCTCTGGGCTACACATATTTAACCTGCCATTTCTACCAGCTTTGGAAGATGCACCCAAAGACCACACAGTGCCACTGCTTGAGCCAAGGTAACCTTTACGAAGGGAACGTGGATAAAAAGAGGAGTGCTGCAAAGGCTGAGGCAGCGCCGCTGCCTTCAGAGGGCTGTGCCAGAACCAGACGAGCCAAGTACACTAACCCAGGTGACGGACCCCCGTGGCAGGCCGAGTCCACCGGGATGGCAGGCATCTCGCACACAGACACTCGACTGCCAGCAGAGTTAAAGGTTTAACAGCCCGAGCTGCCCTAGCTTACCTATTAATTACAAAGGAAACAACAGGCAGACTGGCTGTCCCCTGCTGAGAAAGGCTGCTGCCCCCCCACTCGTGCAGACTGCTCCGCTGCGGCAGACAACTGTATTAGATCTCAGCCGTCAGGAATCAGACTCCCCTTCCAGCCCTTCCCAGCAAGGGATTTCAATTAAATTAAGGAGCTAATAAAGACATCCCAGACACCGCCAGCTTCACAGCTACTTCATTTTACTAGAAGTAAAGGTAATTATCTGCTCACCCCATGTTTAACATCAAAAACCCAACTCCAGACCCCCCTTCCCGTAACCTTATTGCAGTTTCTTCATCTATCTCAAGCAAAGCCTTTTCAGGCTGAGCAGCTTAACAGAAACAAGCTCTAATTCTTCTTTTTTTTTTTTTTTTTTTTCCCAGCAAAGCAGCCAGCCCTCGTGGTATATCCCCCTGCACGGATTCTTATTGCGGTAAACTGTTATTAAATCACTCCGTTCACCCACTCTGGGGCCGGCCCTGGCAGAGAGGGGCCAGGCAGCTCTCGCCTTGTATCAGGGAAGGAGAGAAGACGGCTCTGCCCACGGGCTGCCCTTGGCTGCAAGCTTTCCTTCGCAGACTAATAGGATCCGATGCCTTAATCCCTCTCTGAACTCCGGGTCAGCTAACATTACCTGGGACCGTGCGACCACGGGGCTGAGGTGGGGGAAAAGACGGAGCGAGGCTTCAGACGGGCTCAGGGCGTTGAACGAGGGACAGAGGGTCTCCGCTGGTGGTCACAGCTCTCCCCTGCTTCCTCCTCCTCCTCGTCCCTGCACCTACCAGGGCAAAAACGCTGCGCAAAAGCTTTTACACATTTCCCACTGCACCTACGCCAGGAAGCCGACGCTGCCCGAGGAACCAAGGGCTCTTAAATCAGGGTCTCGCTGACCTTTCAGAGACAA
>VYZW01029870.1:7003-45194 GCA_013401315.1 Balaeniceps rex | reverse complement strand
CTGTCTGTGAAAGTGAGAATAACAGCACCCACTGTAGCTTTCAGAGTCTGCAAATTAATGAACATAAACCACAACTGAAGTATAAGGAAGCTATATAGCTATATTTCTATATAATTCAGTCACACATTTATATTTATCTAGATATCAATATTTCTGTTTGGGCTTATGATTTAATACAACAACATATAATGCATGTCACTAATTTATAACAAATAATTTATTCAAATACTTGTGCTGCTTTCTGATTTGTTGAATAGCAATAAAACCTCTGGACTGACACCATCTAACACTGAAATAAATCCCTGCTGAAACCGTAGCCTGATTATGAAACACACAAACAATCTGTCTGAACCAAAAACCAGGCAGAAATGTGGAAAAACTTGCATCGTTTTGTAATGAATTAAATCTAATAGAAACTTACCATGTAAAACAAGGATAGAGTTAAGACTGGGAAAACAGAGTCATTTATATAGCACAGAAGATCTCTTTAATTTGCATCCTAATATAAGGATGGCACATTCCATTCACTGAAACTAGACTTATTTTTTAACATATTTCTTCTTCAAAGTATCTTTGCACCTTTGTGCTTGCAAATACTTAGATCAACTAAATAAGCTAAAATTGAAGAGATTTATGTTTGTTATAAAAGCTAGCATACAAGTCTACCTTCTGAGTAAGTTGAATTCTTTCTTATAAAGGTTTAAATCCAGAAATCTATAAGCTCTGCCAGTATTTTCTTATAGCTTAGGAAAGTAATATCCTAGATAAGAGGAAGGACTGGCTCTTTTTCCGTTTAATTTTTCTATTGATTATCTTCAATTCTAGCACAATAGTTACGATTTGCAGAGTCATAAACGCAATCAAATAGGTAAGTATGTAGAGCTAAAAGGAGCAACGTATTTAGGAAATAGGTTGTCAATAGGTAGGGGAAAGAAATTCCAGCAGCAACAAGCAAATCTCAGTGCTATATTACTTTGACAGGGAAACAACCTGTTGCGTGGACTACCTTACAGGATTTTTAAAAGTAGCTGAGTTCCTAATTCATAGGGAAAGCTTTCATTCTTTTGAATATACCTGTAGGTCCTTATGTGTTAAGAGTATGACCCAAGATAAGTCACTGGACAGGAAAAGAAACAGACTGTATAGCAATTAATGATGGTCAGCGGATGAGCAGTTGCTCTGTAGAGAGCCAGTAATGAGAGGGGGGTCTCTGGAGCACCTGAAGCACCCAGCGTGGGCTGGTGGGAGAAGGCAGGCAGTGGGAGAGAGAAACAATGCAATGGAGATTTCTGCAGTAATCCAAGAGGTGAGCTGCAAACCTGTGAGCTGCTGTACCACCTCTACCGCATTGTCCCTTCAACCACCCTCCTAACTGGCAATTATACAGCAAAACAGACTGCATGGATTAGAAGATGTCAGTCCTTTCACGTTTCAAGAGATGTGCCCTCCATAAAACATAATTAACTGATACAACTGTCATGTCTCAAATAAATCAAAAATAGGATTAAAACCACCTTTATGGCCTTGAATTAACCAGCATCCAATAACTAACACTGCTGCCAAGTCAGGCACCCTATCATAAGACTAAGGACTAAGCAACTGCTTCATATTAGCAGCTGCTAATATTAATCGTATTAGTTTATACTAGGATTACAACAAAGACTTGTCATCTAAAACGACACCACTGTAAGAGCACAGAAGGCACCACAGAAACCTTAGTGCCCACCAACATCTGAAAAAAGGCATTTTTTTGTAAAAATTAAGTCCTCTGTTGATCTTCAACCTACTCCTATCTCTGACTGGAGAAATTTTTGCCTATTCTTTGGGATTTGCCTTATCACTCAATTAATTGATAGAGTTAATCCTTGCTATATGCTATGCTGCTGACAGTATAGCTCATTAGCTTTCTCCTCTCTAGCCCACATTTGCCAAGATTTTAAGTGTAAAGGACTAATCCATAACCTCCATGCATATGGCGCTCCCTTCTTCATTTGTGTTTTCCTCTATATCAGCCAAAATCTTTATTAGAAGAAACCTGGGAGATCAGAGTAGCATCTCTATTATTGCTCACATCTATCACCTCTATAAATGACACCTTATAATTATCGTTTTGTGAAGTTATCGCTAGTCTCCTGTCCACCAGCCCCCATATTGGCACTATCTTAATGCAATGAATCAGAGGTGGGTTCTCAGTTGATAATGCCAAGCTCACTCACTTCTTCATCTTCCAATTCCTCCTACCATTTATCATTGCAGGTGATAGTCTACTAGACCTAGGTTTTCTCCATGGAACTCCAGCATTATTTGAATTATTTTGAAATAATTCAAAATCTGATAAAAATCCAACCTGCCCTTACTATTTCTGCAGCAGTGCCCTAGGCTTTCTCTTCGTTAACCTGGCCTTATTAACACTTGCCCTGCCCTCATGCAGCCTCACAGGGGACCCATAAAACTTTACCCCTCGAACCACGTAGTCACATCTCCAAGCCATATCAAACCATAATGATGCTTTTTTATCTGCTATTCCATCCATTATTCCACAGTCATGGAGGAATACCTATTCTTTTCCATCCTAGTTTTATTACTAATTCCAGTGCTCCATACATGCAAACAACAAGCAGCATCTCAGACCCACTTACAAAACCTCTTCAACTCTTAGTAGCAGACCTACTTATCCAAGCTCAGTGGGGGACTGACTGGTTGAATACTCACTTATCATTGTCAACCAGCTGACCTTGTTATCATACTTCACCTTATTTCTTTTTTTTCCCCCTGGGATCCTAGAAAATAAAAAATTAAACACTAATCCAAAAGCATTCTAGTAGATTGTAGAATAACACTGGTAAACATAAACCAAAAAGTTAAGACTCATTATCTTCTTCTCACTGTCTTCTTCAGAAGAAAAAGATTCAAAACTTTCCCTCCAGCCTCCAGAGCTGAATTTCCTTTACTGAAGTACCTTTTTTAGTAGAAAACTGCAAACACCCTGCTTCAGTAAAACAACCACTAAAAAGGTGGGTTTGCTGTCTCTTTTACTTCTTTTATTACCTCAAACTCCCCCAGTTTAACCCCCAAAGATGTGACCAAGAAGTTTTTTCCTGTATGTAATTATATATTCAGCTATTCTGTCATCTTTCTTTTCTAAAAATCTTCAACCTATTTCTGACATACAACAACACATCTCCTTATATAACCATAAACCTTCCACAATTAGCTTTCCAACTCATACTTTCTTTAAAGCTATGGTACCCCTCTAATGCCATTACCCATAGCCTAACTAGGAAAAAAAACACTACAAAACATAAAAAGTTTTCAAAAATACCTTCAACAACTTCATACTTCATCATGACCAATACTAGCAAAAATATTACTGCTACCTAAATGTTAATCCAAAGAAACCTCAAAACTTATAATTCCCTGTGCAGTCCTCCCAATACTCTTAAACCTACCATCTACTGTAACCCACAACCACAGTGACACAAATCCAAACAGGCTTTCCATGTGCCTGCTTTCTACCTCTTCATTAGTTTAATCACGAAAAGCACCAAAATCTGCCACAACTCACTCATCCACCCCACTGATTTACTTTAATACATGGCTACCTTATTTTTACAAATAGTTCCACAAGAACAGACCCTGAGCTGTTGCTGAGTCCTAATACAACAACCGGGCCAGAAATAAACCCGAGCTAGCCATCAAGAACATTGTACCACCCAATGATTGAGATAATTCTACACTCTAAAAATCCAGTTAAAAGCTGACAAACCATTGAAATACGTAGTGTTAAACCAGACCTCAGTTATCTACATATGACTACCAGCTATTCCTCTGATCAACAGTAACACAACAAAGCCACCTATGTAGACTAAATGTTTCAGGGAAAGGCTTGGCAGATAATTAAACAGAATAAAGATACCCCACTAACATACCCTCCAATAAATCAAGAATAAACCTAAAAATACAAAAGACACCCCCAAATTTACTAACAGCCCACACCCAAAACCAGTACCAAAGCAATGGTAAGGAGAAGGAAGTGCTTTTACCCAGGAAATGGGGCAAAATATATATTAGTTCCCACTTGCATGTCAACTAAGGCCCATAGTGTGAATGCGATGGTGGGTTTTCAACCACAGAAACCTAAAGGCACCAATCCCTTAAAAAAAGTTTCTACGTCCCCTTCCTTCACCCTCCAACTCCCTTTAACATCTGTGTAAATGCATATTATAATGAATTATCTGTCCTCTGGCCAAATATCTCATCCTCTTTCTTTAGCTGTGTGTCCCTCTATATTCATCCAACATCTCTACCGTGGCTCCTATCTGTTCAAAGAAACATAAAATGTCAAAGTAATTTTACAAATACATATTTATAACTGTTTGTCATAAGTTATCACCTCCAGTGAAGCTAAATATTTCTGAAATATTCTAATATTTCCGTTCTGAAATATTTCGTAAACATCTCCCAAAAAATTCCCTCTCCACTCCCTGTACCAACTTGGGCCAGAGAGAAAATACCACACTCGCATCCTTCTCAGGTTTCACTGCTTCTTCACATTTATCACTGCCAAAGTGGCCAGGTCTGGACCCTTGTTGTAACTTTCTCTGTACAATAAGACAGCTGTTGCTACTCATGGTTCAATAATTAATTCTGAATTTTCACTCAAAGCCTGGATTCAGAGTTCTCTCAGCAAGAACTCTGTCTCCAAAGTGAATATAGTTACTCTCTTAATATAAAATCCTTATTTCTGAAAATAAGTGCGTATTTAAGCGCAATTATTATGAATTAAACTTAATTAAAAATGGATCCTTGAATAATTTTAAACAACATCTCTTTGGGGAGGGATTTGTTGGTGATGTATCTAATTTCCTTCGAAATTAAACTTCACTGAAATCTTATGCCTATAAACTGTGTTAGAACATTTTTTTAAATCACAGTTCTTTCTTTAGTACTGAAGGTTTCTTCTTTAAAGGTGAGAAGATAATGTGTTACCACAAAGAATAGAAATCTATATTAGAAACTGTCCTTTGTATATCCATCTCCTTTGTTACAGATATCTCCTATGTTACGTTTATCACCTCCCATATTTTTTTTTTAAGTCAACTCATAATTTGCCAGTAACTGCATGGCCATTATGATAATGGCTTGGCAATATATGAACCTCATGAGGTNCCTGGAGTCCTGCGTCCAGCTCTGGAGCCCTCAGCACAAGAAGGACATGGAGCTGTTGGAGCGAGTCCAGAAGAGGGCCACGAAAATGACCCGAGGGCTGGAGCACCTCTCCTACGAAGACAGGCTGAGAGAGTTGGAGAAGCCTGGAGAAGAGAAGGCTGCGGGGAGACCTTATTGCGGCCTTTCAGTACTTAAAGGGGGCCTATAGGAAAGATGGGGACAGTCTTTTTAGCAAGGCCTGTTGTGACAGGACAAGGACTAATGGTTTTAAACTAAAGGAGGGTAGATTTAGGCTAGATATAAGGAAGAAATTTTTTACAATGAGGGTGGTGAAGCACTGGAACAGGTTGCCCAGAGAGGTAGTGGAGGCCCCATCCCTGGAAACATTCAAGGTCAGGTTGGACGGGGCTCTGAGCAACCTGATCTAGTTGATGATGTCCCTGCTCACTGCAGGGGGGTTGGACTAGATGACCTCTAAAGGTCCCTTCCAACCCAAAGCATTCTATGATTCTATGATTCTATGACAGAGGACATCAGAGAGACCTCAAGCACATCACAGCCCATTTGGGGTACTTACTGTTCATTAAACTGATTATTTTCTTTTTTTTAAAAAAAAGAAGACATTTTTTCATCACAACTTGGGTTTAAGGTTGCCTCTATAAATGAATTATTTAGAATAAAGCACATTTTGGAGACACTGTAATTTTCTTTGAATCAAGCATTATAACTACAAGCTATTCAGACAAAAGGGTAACCTCACAATTCAGTCCTGTTGGACAAGGGAAACTATACAGGACAGTAAAAAGAAAAACAAAGAAAAAAGCCAGCTGTGCTCACAGCATCAGACTGAAGGTTTGAAGAAAAAATTAATCCAACGTAAATTTAAAAATCAGTTCTATGTGCTCTGAGAGCACAAGTTCCCAGTGCTTTCACTAGAATGCCATTGCCCTCGTGTGATGATACTACCAGGTCTATAGACCCCAGCACTAATTTATTTGTGTTAATTTAGAATGACTAAATCCTGGCAAAGAGTTTTTTTCATTTTTAAACTTGTTTGCAAGGCCCTGACACATAAAGACAATCCTTCAGTTCCTGTTTCGTGTGGGTGTGTTAGGTAGCTGAACGCAGATGGATTGTAAGCATCTAAAGCCATTTGTTTAGCAAACCAAATGTTCGCTTTATTATTTTCAAGTAATCAAAGAGCACCTGCTTATGTCTTGTTCTAAGCTTGTCAGACAGAAACCAGTATTACAGCTATAACACTGTCACTCTGATATTTATAATGCAGGCCA
The DNA here is from genome assembly GCA_013401315.1 of Balaeniceps rex. Classification (NCBI taxonomy): domain Eukaryota; kingdom Metazoa; phylum Chordata; class Aves; order Pelecaniformes; family Balaenicipitidae; genus Balaeniceps; species Balaeniceps rex. Next base: position 38,733 of record VYZW01029870.1, on the reverse strand, counting down.
TTCCGGGTGGATGTTTATGCACAGTGTTGCCGCTTTGGGCAGGGGAAGCTGATAACGAAATAGGAATCTGAAAAGCAGTTTTGTTTGAAGCTGAGCAGCGCACAGTCCTCCCCGGGATGCCAGGTCGCACATGTGCCATGCACATGCAGCCCCTCGCCCCAGTTATCGCAGCAGCGTTCGCAAAGCCTGGGACAAACCTCACTAGAGCACCTTAAGGACAAAAAAACAGAGCTACAACATCACTCCTTAGGAGGGACTTAAAAGAGTCACAAGCCCATTTTGCGCAATTCACCAGGTGCCTCATGAGTGAAGGTTCAGGACCAGTTCATATGCCATTCAATTTGCCAGTTCGCTCCTGCTATTTGATATTCCAGCTGTACTGCTGGTCTCCCAAATGGATTATTTTTTCCAGCTTAAATAGCTGGTTACACCATTTGTTAACCATCAGAATAACAAAAAAGAAGAACAGATACCAATTCCAGTATTTATTACCATAGTTTTTTACCCCACCACCCATTCAGACCAACTAGTTGCCCACCATAGCTACCAGGTGTCTTGTCTTCAATTTTGATGAGCCGTGGGATCTGTGTACTCAGAAGGATGTAGCCAGTGAGTTGATGGGATCACGGGCTGGTATGACTGAAAGTCTATTATAATTTATGCCTAAAACTTGCTGTATTTAAAAAGTAGCCACTGATATAACGTGAGGATTTAGCATGCAGGTAAGCTTTACAAGCAGATTTAGCCCCTGCAGTGAGAAATGTTAAATATTTGGGAGGAAGATTATATCAAAAACTATGTAGCATCTAATAAGAAGCAACACAGAACTAACACATGGGCACCAAAAGGCAGATTTCTCTGCCCTGACCCACCAGTGAAAGTAAGGATTCTCAGGTAAGTCGTACTGGGCTAAACATGCTATTAATTTAATGTACAAAGTAACCCAAACAAAGGGTGTGCATTTTATTTTTATCTACGTCCCACAACAATCTAGTGCTACCAAATGCAGCCAGCTGCTAGATTTTGTCAGAGCATAATTCCCAACTTTATGAGGGGACAGGGTGAGATGCATGGATCTGTGGGGAAGCATTTGCACTAGAGCACAGCTCTATGACTGATCCTGCAAAATGGAAGCATGCGCTTAGTTTTATGGGCATGAGTAATTGGATTAAAATTTCTGTGTTTAATTTTCCATAGAGTTAAGTACATGAACAAATATTTTTAGAATCAGGGTCTCGGTGGAGAAGAGTGTGTTATGTTTTACACTGAAGGAATACATTAAACACTTGTTTGTCAAGTTCTGTGTGACTCTTCAGTTATCACAAGAAATGTCCTCAAAGGCAGAATACAACAGAGAAGCAAAAACCACCAGCTTCACACCCAGATGAAAACTCCAAATTCCCTGCCCACCAGCAGGTTCTTATACTTACCAATATTGCAATACTTTCCTGCATAGTTTCCTTTGCAATCACATACTGTTTTCCCGGTGAGGGTAACCATTTTACATTCTCCACCATTCATGCAGGGATCATGAACACAACCTACAAGCAGAAACCAAAGATCAAACTAAAGGTACAAACTATTCAAGAGACTCAGTCCATTTTAACCTATTTTAGTACACCTTCTCCATGCACATACATTTTGGGGAAATTTTCCTTTTTCACTCATCTCAGACCTACACTTGATAGAAATTGAAGAAAAGGAAACTGCTGATTTCTGCCTGCCGAGGTCTGTCTCATTGTTTTTACTTTTATTGGATAATGTCAGCATAGCTTTTTAAAAATATTACCAATGAACAATAGGCAAAATGGGGGTGGTGATTATTATATACTAGTGGTGATGGTGGTGGCATTAGCATTTCTTTCTGTACAGAGGGTTCTGCCAATTCCAAGTTTGCCCCTGAGCTGCATTAAAAATTATGATAGAGTATCTAGCAGGGAGCTCAGTTAAATATTTAGGATCTGTGACTAGGAAGTATTAAGTCCTATCAAATTTCCCAACTCTCCCATGGACTCCCAATGTCCTAGAAAGCCACTGGCACTCTCCATGCTTTAGTTTCCATTTGTGTAAGCTGGGAATAAAAGCACCTACCTGTTTCAAAGGGCAGGGTAAAAGTCAGCCAGACTGAATAACAGAATAGCCATACCAGAGCACATATATAGGTGAGGCATACCAGTTCGTTTCGCACCATATCTCCTTCCAAAAGGAGGTGCAGTGCTGGCTTCATCAGATAAGTGACAACCCGAAGCACATGCCCTGCAGCTAGCTGGCCAGCCCTGTCGGGCACCTGGGAGCCTCAAAACAAGGAGGAGGCTTCATAACATAAGCATCACCCCAGTGAGGAATGGGTATGTAGGGCCAAAAAATCATGGGGACTTTGGGGTCGGCGCAGGGCGAATGGGATCCTGGAGGCAGGTAGATTTTACATGCTGGCAGCTCAGGAGTGGGATAGGCTTGGGAAAAAAATCCCAGAGTATGAAGCAATTGTAGGTGTGCAGGGGAAGAGCAGATGAGGGTGTGCCTCAGGCATGTTACAGCTTTGGAAGAGAGCTCAGAAGGTCAGAAATTTTACCACTTCTACTATATAATCTGTTGCATATTCTTACATGCTGCAGTTCAGGATTGCATCCCTGGCAAAGAAAGCACTGGGCTGTGTCCCTAAAATTCAGCTTAATGCATGTAATTGCTTCCTCAAATAAGGATGGACAGGTTGAAGTGATTCCCTGAGTCAGTATTTCTGCCTACACATGGAAAGGTAAGCTAAAATGTTCTCTTTTAGGGAGGGTACGTGAGCTGCAAGAGCAGCTTTACTCTGTATAGCACCGCTCAGGCTTTGATATCCTTGCTGTCCTTTACCCCCACCCCCGCAGGCCACCAGCTGTAATACAAAATAGTGCCTTACTTTTGTGTTCGACACTCTCACACTCGATCTGGCTGTTCACACACATGCACTGCTCCACAGCTCCTTGTTGGACTCTTGACCAGCTCATTCCCACATCAAAGAACTCGTAGAGACTGTTGTCAAAACATTTCTCTGAAACACAGTTTAAAAAACAACACAAGCTTTCTGAGGTTATTTCTTGCAAGGAATGGCACCACAATCTCCACCATTCCCTGCTCATCCCTTTTTTCCTGTTAGGCAGATACACGTTTGTTGATGGTGCTTCTCAAGCAAGCCAGCCTCCATAGCGTGGAGGCACTAAGCCACTATAGCAGCAGCTCCTAGGACCTCGAGGCAGAGGTGGCTTTCTAGAGCCCTATGAGCATGACAGCATCACCATTACTTAAGCCCTTCCAAAAGTTCATTCAGCAAACACAAAAAATCAAATCAGTGTTGTATACTTGTGTCTGTCCCACTTTACTGCATCATCCACAGATGATGGGCTGTGCTAGAGACAGTGGAGAACCAGGACTGAAAAAGGCTTCTTTGCTTGCATCGAGAGAGAAGTCTAGAGCTGCAGGCAAAAGCCTCCATTAAACAACAGCAAGTGCAACGGAAAATCCTCAGTGTAAAAGCCTAATTCCTTGCTTGATGTGCAGTAAATTGGGAGCAACACCACCATAAAACTTGAAAAATAACCAAAGCAAAGCCTTTTGGCCTGACTCTCCTTCTTTGGAAATGACTGCCCTGAAGGTGGAGTAGCTGTCCAGGTGTAAAGCTGACATCACGGGAAAAGTCATAATAGACCCATGTTTGCATATACATAAGGGATAAGGCACCACCTGAAATTTTGTTGTTTTTCATGTCTCCCTGCCCTACCTACTGGATGATATTATTAGTCATTTCCAACCATGTAAGGGATATTTAAATCTTAAAAACAGCAAAGGGAGGGGAAAAGGCTCTTTGTGTTTCCCATAGCTTGGTATCTCACTGGCTTAGAGCATGCTTGGATTAATAACTGTATAATGGAGCTATTTTCAGCTGTTCTGTCAGTAATGGACTGTCTGTCATAACAATTTGGAAATCCGCCTACAGAAACATTCATGCTGCAGTGGTCTCTCCCATCACAACAGCACTACCTTTTCATTAAGCAAACATTAATGAGTCCTACTTACTGCTCGTATTTCATGTTGTAACACTCATGGAAGAAGATACTTACTCATTTGACAGTCCTCGCCCGTGAATTCCTCAGGACAGGTACAGTGGTACATCCTATGGCCATGAGTGAGAGAACAGGTCCCTCCATTTTGGCAAGGGTTGTTTGCGCAGTGATCTAGATGGGCCACACAAGAAGTTGTTGTTAATAGGTGCCAGATAAACTGTGCTTTGTTGTGTTAGGCGTTGGCTGGGTTACACAAACCATTTTGGTTCAATGCACGGTGGTTTCAATAGCACCTATTAATCCAAAGCAACGTTTATTCAACCAAGGATTGGTTTTGTTTCCAGCTGTATAGTAGCTATATTTATCCGGCTTTTAAAAACCGTGTAGTAAATCACCGAGCTGAACCTTCTCCCCCAGAGTAACTTGGCCGAAGGTGGTAGGTCCAGCCAGGTGTGAAGTTGCCAGAGCTGCCACCGTGGTGAGGAGGAAGATGGGACAAATGCCCACAAGATGGAGCTGTGCCTTTACACTGGGGAGGGAAGGCTGCAGCTCTGCCTCTGCCCGGATTACGGCCCTGCATGCTTCGCATTTCAACATCAGTGACCGGGATTATGCATCTCTCCTTCAAATTATGCAAAGAACAACCTTCGACAGAAGAATTTTATATGGATTTTTGGATTATGCCTAAAACTAATGGACAGCTGGAACAAAGGAAAAAAATTTGAAGCAAAACAAGGGCAGATCCAAGTAAATCAGGCCAAGCAAGATTAAACTGGACCAGTCTCATGTATCTCTGTTTTTTAAGGAATTTTCTAAATCATGGGAATATAGGGTGGGAGAGGAGAGCGTGTGCCAGGACAACCCTCTAACTCCTGCGAAGGAAGCTTTACTTGCCATGTGCAATGCAAAAGTTGTAGAAGTCCTGCTGGCCAGCTGACGTTCCTGATTTCAGGCAGTGTCAAGGGGTACATGTCCCCTGAAGTCAACCACCATCATGTTTTACACCCGCTGCAGAGCTGGCCCAACAGCTTGACTGCATTCAAATCCTCTTTTTTAATGTTAGCCAAACTCTGCAAGGGCAGCTGTAGAGTTACTCAGTCCAGGTGCTCCTTCAGCTAGAGTGTGTGGTCTTAAGCATGGGATGCAACATACAGAAACACAGGCACACACATACAGGGCTGAAGCAAAGCACAAAAGGCACATCTTGGGCTTTGCTGCAGTGGTGTAAATGTGCAGGTTCCCCTGCACAGATCAAAATATTTACTTCAGAATAGAGTGGTGTAATTGATATCAGATAGCAGGCCCGGGTGTATTCACTGGTAGTTTCACTCTAGGATAACATCAAGGGAAAGCAAGTAAAGGCAGTCATGTTCCTGCTGTTCCTGCCATTTGATAGTGATGAAACTTTCAGTGGTGTAATATTTCCTCAAAGCAAAATCCTGTATCTCCTATTCCTGTCACATCCAAACCATGACTTGATCTCCAGGCCATCTTCTGGTACAGCAGTGCTCAAGTAATTTTTTTATGCCCTCATTAAATCTGCAAAGAGCACTTCCAGTCCTCCATTTCTTTCCCAGTCTGAGTCACTCACTGCATCCCACCCGCCATGCCAGCCTGACTTCCCCTGGGTATTCTGCATCCCTCCACACCTTCCATGGAGTCCAGGAACAACTTCTACGCATAAGCACATGGACACATCACAGTTCCCTGCAGGGAATCCTGCCCACCATTAACTAGCCATTAACTGGGGAGTGCCAAGTCCTTGCAAGTTCAGGCGATGTCTAAAGCCACCCAGCAGTATCTTCCCACCCTCACAGGAAAAACTCTCCGTGCTTGCTAGCAATCACCTTGACTTCAGCTTCACCTCTCTGAGGCTCTGCTGAATGAGCAGTAGCCTTGTCTCGCCTTTCTAACCATATCTTCCCACAAAAAGCTTTCTGTTTCTGCCACCAACCTTTCCCAGAACTGGGACTGCTCTTCCCCAGAGCCCCTCCTGGGACGATGCCTCTTCCTCCTGCCTGCGCAGCCTACACTGCTCTACTTCTCCTTTCCATATCAGTCCAAACACCTCTTAAAAAAACTCACTGTCTGGCACTTTTCTCACAAGTCTGGGCCTCCTGGGGTTTTGGCCATTTGTCCAAGATTTCCAGAAATTCAGAGCGGTAGTTCTAACAGACTGCCCAGGATCTGGAAAACCCACACATAGGGGCATTGCACTTTTATGCATATATATGTACATATACATGAACTACACATTCACAGCCCAGTTAGCCCATGTGTATGAAAGGAGTCACATCGGGCAGATACTACGCAGTCTTCACAGAGATCTCCTGGGCAGGAGTGGAGGAACCTCTGGAAACCTGAAGGCAGCAATAAAGCTCCCACTGATTTCAGGCGAAAGCACGAACAAGCGCCTTGGGTGTTGTTATGGTGAGCTCTGGCTCTGTACAGTGCGGTATTAACACCTCCCTCCAGCACCTGAGCTGCACTTCATCCTGAAGCTAAACACTTTCTGGTCAAACTTTCTCTTGAAGTTGGCAGATGTATTTTTCTGGATCAATGCCTCCAACACTTGCTTAACAATAGTTTGTAAGAAGCTCCAATGGTTTCAAGTCGACTCCCCATGTACACATGGTATTCTTGGCCTGGAAGGAGTTGGTGCTTCAGCCTTTGCTTTCAAGCAGCTTCTTCCCCATCCCAGTTCACACACTCCTCACCAATTTCTCATGGCCAAAGGACACTCTGTCCCCCCAAAATTTCATTTTTTCTTGTTTTCCAAGTGTCTATAAAGTGGTTGAGATTCTCCCAAAGATTTAATAATTTAGTGGATTTTTTTCACAACAAAATAATATATTTTCCACATTTTAAAGATCAGCATTATTCAGTTTGACTGCTTCTTTCTTCCTAGTTATCTTCCCCAGCAGGCGAACTTTTGTCCCATTCGCTTGAAATTCCCTTCAGCCATTTTGCTGCTCCTTCCTTTCAAACTCACCATAAACCTTTTATCTTTAAGGTATGGCTGGTGATTTGTTAAACCTTTTCCAGGTCCAAACACATTGCTTGCTGCTTAAGAAAATAAGTAGACTTATGTTTATAAATAAATGAACAGCTAAAGACTTTTTATTTAATTTTACAAAATTCTTAATGCTTTCAGAAATAAAGTCTTTTCTTTGTAACAGCCAGCAGTGATCTCTTCCAGCTACCCCATCCTTTTTTGTGTTTCCTTTCCTCTCTCAGACATGTAACTCTTCTTTTTTCTGGAGAAAAAACAGCAGCCAGGGCAAGCTGGCGCTAGGGTGTATTGACAGTGACGTCCCTCAGTGAGGGGCAGACAGACATGGTTTCTTTCTTGTTGCAAACCACCCTATCCAATGCTGCGGTGGGTAACAGGCAAAAATGAGCCAGAAAGCCCAAAAAGGCTTGTGGACAGCCAACTCACTGTGGAGAGGCCTGCATGTGGGGCTGGCTGGGCCACAGCGATGGGCTGAGGGAGGCACAGAGGTGGCACAAGGCACCCCCAGAAATGCAGTGCTAGGCTTGGAGAGCTCCTTCTTCAGCTACTGGAAAAGCCTCCTTGAGTCAGCCAGCCACCACGAAGACAGTCGGTGTTTCAATGGAGGATTAAAGCAGTCACAAGTTACCGCTTCCAACCTTTTAAGCTCTGGAAGGGCACTCATGAATAAGTAAGTGCAGCCCTCAACCTGACTCTTGTAAGCATGAACTGTCTATAAAGCCTATGTTCGTGTCTGACATACTTGCATTACAAAGGCACATGCATGGCTGCTTGTTTCGGGGTTAGGTCATTTGTCTCTGATCTACTGTTAATCTGTTTTAAAGCCAGGCTGGAAAATAATTTAAAGTTGTTAAGTTTAAAATGATGATGCTGTGCATTGCTTAATTTTAGACTCTCAGCATGATTCAGCTAACGTTGGCTTTTCAAGCACTCTGGTAGATTGTAATCAGCTTGGCAATGAGTCTCCTGATGTGACAGAGAACTCCCTGCAAGTGGATGGTGGAAAATGCCCTTCGTTGGAAAGTGGGAAACGAACATCTAAGGGCATCTGGTCATATCCTACAGACTAAACAAGACAGGTCACACTTGAAAGTAGTGCAAAGGAGAAAAGAGGAACATGGTCAGCATTTAGACACAGATCCAAAAAAAACCTCAGGGGCGTCAAGTCTGATCAGTGCAACACCTGATTTTTCAGTGCTGGTCTGTCACTGTATAAATTGAGAATTAGATATATACGTTCCTTATAAAATGAGATTCCCCAGCATCCAGCTCATGAAACATGAAGTTGGGGAGACAGAGACAAGGCAAGGGCCAGCCTTTGAGGTACTGCTGAGGACAGGGGTGCATGTTCCCCACCGAACTGCTTGGGATGTGATGCTTTCATGCAGTGTGTCAATTAAAGCAACTTATATAGAAAGGAGAGTTTGCTACAGACCTTGACTTCCCATTTTAGACAGACTTTCACAATGAGGTAATTGTAGCACTGGAGTGTGGTGACCACATGAAGCTGTAGCACTGCTCGGCTAAGTAACCCTTTCGTTGTCCCTCAGTACTCCTGCAACGAATGCATCTGTCCTCTTATCTTCTCTGATGCAGCCCAAAGCCCAAGGAAGTCTGGTTTTGAAGGTCTGCTCTTTACCCTGAGATCTCAAGGAAGGACAGCTGGAAGTGATGACTGTGTGTTGTACAGGGTGTGAAATGTTTCTGTACCTTCTAAAAAATTAACCGGTCAAAGAGGCAGAAAATGTAGCTGATTAAATGAGGCGAAAACTAAAAGGCACATCCAAGCTGTGAAGGAGGAGAAGACGATCACCTCTGTGCTCAACGCCAGCAGTAGTTCAGATTTCCATGTTGGCGTTACCATAATTTCTCTCCATGACTTCACGTTAGTCAACAGAGAGTGAATTAAAGACTGTGTGATATTCACAGTCCAATGCTGTGGTTATGCAGAGTCACAGAGAGATCCTGGAAACAGCTAATGTGAAGGCTTGTTCTGTGTATACAAAATAAAAGTAGCACTGAAGGCACCGTCCCTCCTTACTGCAGGCGGCAAAGTAGGAGCCAGGTATCTGGAGCAACTCGGCAATGGCTCACCTTACCTGAGTGGTCGTTGGACAGCAAAGCGCAGTGTCCCCAGCTCCTGTCCCGGTCGTAGTTATGTGTTGTTGAACACCTGAAAAGAATTAAAGGTGCAGTTTAGTGCAGCTTTAAACAACCTGGATGTTTGCACTGAAACTATATGGCCTTCATTCTTTGGCAACCTGGAAATGCATACTTTTTTCCCTAATTAGCATCTGTTTCATTCAAAATCTCTTAACACCAGAGGAAAAATAAGCTTTTTTTTTCTGGTTAAAGATGCTCTGCCCCATTTCTCTCAAAAAAAATACAGATTAAGAATGAGATGTGGAAGCAGGACCTGAGATCTCCAACGAATCCTCAAAAAAACCCCAACCTTCTTTCTATTTCTAATATTAGAAAATGAAAGACAGAAATAAAAACCAAAACCAAAGCAAATAAATTATGTCTCCTTTATTCATTACAAAACAAGCAAAACAGGACCCAACCCATTTTTTTATGCCTGTCAGTTACTTTAATAATCTGTGGAGGCAGGAGACTGTCCACAGAGGGACTTTTTCCTGGCCTTCAGTGGCAAATGTATTTTGCACTCAGTTCCTTTAAAGCATTTCTATTTTTTAACTTGCCAGACAAAATGAGGAAATAACTGACACGGGGGTGATTTCCAAATGCACGGATAAACCCTCTCCTTTTTGCAGAGCAGTGGGCTGAATCCTGCACCCCACGCCGCCCGTGGGAATCCTACTGAGACAAACTTTGACAACTGCTTATCCATGCACTTTCCTTGCCCTCATCAGTCTGTTATCTCCAAGGCTCATAACCCTCCAAGGAGCATTAAGCTGCTATTTGCCACTTGCAGAGATAGACTTATAGGCTTCCCTGAGGCTGCACAGGCAGCGTGTGACTGAACCGAGGCTGAACCTTGGAGGTCCATGTTGTGTCCCAATGTGCCATCCGCCAAAACATCCTCCCTAACCAGTCCTGATGCAGCGTAACAAGTATCAGCTGCCACTACACAGGAAAATGAGTGGCTACACGGCATTGGAAGAAATAGGAATTTTCTTTATTTAACATGTCTGATAATCTATTTTTATTATGTGTGCTTTTATCACACCTTGAACAGTTGGTGTCACCAAATATTTTTTCACCCTAGGACACCACAAGCTAGATTGACATTTTATTGTAGAGCATGTCTACCATTTTAACTGCCTTACCTTGCTTCTTAATTAGATGCTATGTGGTATTTAAAATGCTTTAATTCCTATGGAGCATCTGAATAGGCCACACATATTAAGTTTGGTGACCTCAATTATATAAGGTGCACAAAAAGAAAGGTGGTTGGTAGTCTAGAGCAGATTAACTTGACGCATTCTTAAAGAGGCTGTTTTCTCACAGGCATTAAGGCCCGTGCGACTTGGCCGGGAGTTAATGGAGATTTCTCTGTCCTCCTTCAGTGGGAAGTGGATCGTGCTTTTTTAAAGGGTGGTCTATTATGCATGAGGGCTAAGGTGAGGAGTAAGTTAAAAGTGGTTCTCAGCAGTGCACTGCTTGTGCCATTGTTGGCAAAACCGTCTCTAACTGAACACTTCATCTCTGCCAGCTGTGACAGGGAAGGAGTATCCAAACTTTTCTGACTGACTTAATTATTGATTTAGCAGAGTGACATTGCACTGAGCAGCATGGAAGAGGCAAAAGGAAAAGGCCCCATATACATCTAAAGGATTCGAGCAAACCCTGATCATTAGGGGGAATAAAAAAAATTCTATGCAAATTAATACTCTCTGGAGTCTGTCCAGTAGCAGCCAAGTTCTAAGCAAATGGAGAATTCAGTTTTTCCCCTCTTAAATGTTTTTTGTCATCAGAGACCTTGACAGAGGCTTCTTCCACCAGCTTTCCACAACCCACTAGTCCTCCCACCCAATGCTCTTCACAGCCCGTCCTCTTCTTCCTTATCACCTCACAGTGACTACGAAGAGGTTGGCATCACCCCTGTGATGCCAGGCTGCCTCCTCAGTGCCAGGCTTCTTCCACATTCACATAATCCTTTTATATTTTCTGCCACATATCTCACTCTTTGGAAGAAGCTCAGAGCATCCTTAGAGCTACTTGACTAGTCTCGCTGCTCTTTTTAAAATCTCTTCTTTGCTGGGAAGCTTACCAAAACCGTGATGACACTTTTGTGTCATGGGATGTTACCTCCAGCAGCCACACCAACAAAATGGGCTTATTGTTTCTTTGTGCTACTTGTAAATGGGCCCACTCTCTAAATTTATGAGATAATAAATATCTTTACATCAGCCTGTCACGTAAAATTGTTCACAAAAAAGTGAAAACTTAAGGACATGGATACTGAATTAGTTGCACCAGAAAAGTCCACTACTAGGGATTGATTTAAAGAACATTTTAAGCCCATGCATAGTAAACAACATGAGAATGGAAGGACAAAATGGTGTATCACAGATGAGGCCTAACTGGTAGGCAGGATAAATGGAAAGCAGGCTATTTTACCCATCAGGAGCACTGGGAGCCTTAATAATAGGACGTTTTGGAGAGCAAGCAAAGCCTCGGGCCAGAGCAGACTGGTGGAAGGAAAGAGCTCTGCCATTACGCCTGGTGCTGTCACGGTGTTCAAGGCCTGGAGGTTACCTCAGACCTTTTCAGGTGTTGTCTTGACCATGAGAGATAGCCAGATTCCACCTGACAACACCTGAGCAACCACCACCAGCACCAGCAAAATCCAGAGCCTGATGCTTGGTGTCTCCTGGCTCACCCCACATGTCCTTCTCCTTTCCAGGACTGGCATAAACTCTCCAGCTTGTAATCCAGCTGGCCAAAAAGCCCTCCTTTGCACTGTTTTCAGTCTGTGGCCAAAGTATCAAATCTTCCTGTTTCCAGAGAAGATGGTAAAATCATGCCCTTCCTATACAGACCTAAGCCCACCCTTGCAACCTGGCACAATGGGGACGTACGCATCCAGCACTCAAGCACAGGATAAGGCTTCTCCAGGGCATGAGTCAACACCTTCCAAGTCACAGCCAAAATCTGAGCCAAAATCTGCTCCCACCATTCAAGGGAACCCATCCCACCATGGGACACAGGGGCAGGGTGCTGGCTTGGCTGCAATTCAGACCAACCTCCCTATTTGCTCTCATGGGTGTTCATTGCACCCCCATTTTGTCTGTCCCTACTCTGTTTTGTCTTTCTGGAGGTACCAGTGAACTTCAGCAACAGTTCCAGCCAATTTTTTCTCTTCAACACAAAAGGCAAATTTACATGACATCTTTAGTACCTAGTAAGAGGCCTCTAAATAGGAATTTATCTGTGAAAACAGATTCTGATTAAAGGGAAATGCAATACAAGATGCTGTAAAAGGAAGTTTGTTATTTGAGTGCTGCAATTATTTTGTCTTCTTTCCTGTTTTTTTCAATAGATATTTATAAAGATACAACTTGTTTGTTGCTCTCAGAGTAAGTAGGGAGAGGTTTCTGTGGTCAGGACTCTGATTTATGTTGAAACATTTGATGTTATAAATGGACAGGGTCATGTCTGATTGCCTTCCACATTTAGCACTTTGAATCAACACAGTAGCTTTCATAAATGAGATATCCAGCTTTGCATTAAGATAGACCCTGCTCTTAAATGCTTATCTTTTTATTGAACTTAATATGATGGGCTAGCAGACAATATCTGAGTCATATGTAGTATAAGAAAACGTATAATAAAATTAAAGCCAATTGGAGCAGGCTTTGGCTCACACTATAGAGTCCTGCCTGTAGTCCTGCCTTAAAGTATGACTTGAGGACTAAGGACGTGCACTCGTTAGGTGCATAATCCAGACTCTCCTGGTCTGGTCTCTTTGCATTTGCGCCCAGTGAGGCAGGTTGCATCCAGCCTCCCATCATCTCCATCCTTACTAGCAGCTCACAGGCAGGCAGGAGCAAGAAGGACACAAGCCTTGCCCTCGCCTGCTGCCTGCCAGGTCCCTGGGATCAGTTACTGAGCACCAGTCCAGCATGGGCTAGTGCCAAGTCACACGAAAATGCGGAGAGCAGGTTTCCCAGCTGCTAATCAGGGCTCTTTTCCCAGCATCTCTGTGCCTGAAGTCACACATTAGGTCGCTTTTAGCTTAAGAGAGAAGAGTAAACACTGGCCAGAAGGTCAGCCATGGGGTGAAATGGCCTGTCAAAACCAAACAGCTCCAGCTGTCCTCCTCCTCGTCTCCCTGCTTGTAAATGGCTTTTTAAAAATTGGGATCATAAGAGCAAGTTGTCCAAGGTCAGCTCTAAAGTGTGCTCTAACCTTGGATCCTATCCGTTCACTGTTTTTTCCATTTTTTTCCATTTCTGTGGCCTAACTGGCTAAAAACAAATACACAGAGTGTCATGTATTAACAAGATCCATCTTAAGCATTGCATGAAATTAAGTGGGTCCAAAGGTCAAACTCTTTGTGGCTAGAGTTCATCAAAGACAGGGTTCAAACTGCAAAATTATTCCAGTTCCCTTCCTTTAGTTAAGATATTCTCAAATTCTTGTTTCCTTGAGGCTTTTCTTATCTGGATTGTATCTATGGATGTTGGGGAAATTCAGAAGCAGTCTCCTAGCTTGAAGCTCTATGTCTATTTGTGTAAGAAGGTATGTGTTGTGTTGCTTGCATTACACCAGCACTTACACCTAAAACAGATCTGCCATCAGAAAGATGACACAGATCATGAAAAAATTAGACAGTCCAGTATAAAAAATGAGAGTTCTGCCCTGCATGGGTGAGTAAAAGAAACTCTATAAAATATTATTTCCACCCTGAAAACATGCAAGCATGTGCCTTTCACATAGCTCATCTGTGCATATATTTTCACACTGCTGCTACCCGTATATTCCCCGCTTTTTTGCCTTTGACTTCTGTTAATATATGCCCATTATGTTCGTCTGCAAAGTTAGTCTTGTTTATTCAGTGCTTGCTGCAGTAGGGGTCCCACCTGACTGCCCCTACCCCAAAAAGAATAATGAATACTTTTAACAACTTCTGCATATATAAAAGAATAACCTGTGCCCAAAATAAGGAGACCTGGCCTTAAACACACTAGTAGAATAAATCATTACCCAACAAGCAGGAGTAATACCTCAACTTTTAGTACTGCACTAAAGGGGCCTGGTGCCAATCTGGATAGAAACTAGAGATACGGGGGGGAAAATCCAACTTTCCTCAAAAATCAGATGGTCTCTGCTGCAGTACAAGTATGGCCCACACAAATGAAACAATTCCTTAACCAAGTGTCATCTCTTACAGGTGTCTGTATCTCTCCTTTCTCCATCAGCAGGTCATTTCATCAGTCCTGCCTTTTCTATGCAAACTCTTGCCACTCATATAAGTTGCAATTCCAATATGTAGGCCAAGGAGGAATCATTTCTGCAGTTCTTGAGCTTTCTGTGGCCCTGGACACTCCGTGCCTGGGCTCCCTCCCCTCTGAGCATGAGTCTTGACCTGAGGACCATGACTATAAGCAGGAGAATTGCATGGCTCTCCTTGGGCATGACGTCAAGCTCAAGTTAGTTACTCTAAAGATAAGAGTAAAGCATTAAAAGGATAATTTCATTTGAATGCTGTCTTCATTTATGAGCAATGTTAACTTACCATTTCTTTCGGGAGAATAGATTTGATAAACACGAGTGATAAAATCTTCCACCGTACCGGAAAGGAAATTTGCATAAATTTCCATCCTCTGTAAACACTGCAATACAAGAATAAAAACCTCATCATGCAGCTGGAATCCAGCCCACAGGTCTATATATCATCTGTTATTATACGAAATTATGAAGATAGATATCTTCAAGTTTTTCAGCTGTACTTTGGACTCTGTGTCTCTGCAACTTCTAGGCTTAAAATCCTATGTAATGACCAAATCAACAAAGATTAATGGGCTCTGTGGTAGAATAAAGATCTCAGATAATTTCAGCTCAAAATATATTGCAATTTCTGGTACAGCAAATGCCAATTATATTCATTAATTGCAATTATCATTTCTAATTATGTAGTATTGTAATAGCATATTAAATTGATTTCTGAAGTAGTATCCTTTCAGGCTCCATATCACATTGCAACATCTGTTTAAAACAATTAAGGCACCAGACCGTACAAACTGAAATAGAAACAGTCAGGAGAAAGAAGGTTTTAAAGGTTGGGGAAAGACAGATAATTTTGATCATACCACCTTCCCTTTGGGATAAGCAGATTCCTTACAAGCGGGGAGAAATTGATGGGACCAGTGTCTAAAAAGGGCAAGTTTTATGTTCACCATGTGAGCGATGGCAGTCTAAGGAAGGGTGGTGGGAGTCTAAGGAAGGCTAGTGGGAGTCTAGCAGAAAAAATCCTTTGAGATGAGTCTTGAGAATGAGAGAGACTGAAGATAAAAAAGACAATGAAAAACTGTCAGAGCTTATTTAACCATTAAACTAAAAGCAATCAGTCTTGAGATCCAGGAGCATGAATGAGAAGCCAACCATTGCTGTAGGAGAGAAATGGGGCGTAGAACCGAGCTGGCAGCACAGCGCATTTCCATTTCTCGGTGATGATGTACGACTGCTCCTTGTCCTGAGCTTACCCCTTCAGTCATGGCTGGGGCTCCTGCACACCCTTGCAACGTCTGTTAACCCTCACAAGCCCAGACTCATCATCTCAAAGAGCTCCTGAGGCTGGTTATTAGCATTATGGAAAAAAATAACCCCTCCCTGTGGTTCAAACCCTTCCTAACCGGTTGGAAATATGGTCACTCTATCTGCCCTAACTGTCCCCTTATCTGTCAATGAGAAACAGCTATTGCCAACCCCTCTGCTATCCCTTTTTCAAGCCTGGTTTTCATTGTCTGAACTAATTAAGCAAATGTTCAGATATTTCCCTTCTCTGTGTGATACCTTCCGTTATAAGCAGTTAGGAGAGTAGTGAAAATACATCCCCATTCAGAAGATATATTGCATCCCAAAGGACATAAAAGACTGTTCTAAGCTATAAAGGCACCACTAATGGCCCAATTCATGTAATCATAACAGCAAAAGCACAGGACAACAAAAGCTTTAAAAATGGAAGTCTGCAATGCCCACACAGAGCCAGGATGTCTGATTGTTTAGGTGCCATCAAAACAAATGCAACCCAGCAAATTGCAGGGGCTCAAACCCTTCTCCCACAGAGAGATCAAGGGCTGTGGCAGAAGTTGAACCTATACATACAAAGAGCTTATGTACTTTAAAGTCACAGGGCAGACACAGCTCTGATTAAAATAATGGGAGTTGCCCATCTACAGCCACACTATGTTATGAGTGAATATAAACCACACCAGCTCAGACAAACTAAAACCCCCTCAGCACCTTCCCATTAATCCGCACCTGAAGGAAAATTACTTGAGATTCCTCTGCTAATCCCAAATTCCCCTCCACACAGAAATTAATATTGGCATAACCATTCCATAACCCTTATTCATGTTGAAACAAAGACAGGCTTACTACTGACTTGCACAGCATGGGTAGAGACAGGCAGATCATTCTTACTGTCATGACACCTATTGGATTTTACTTTGTACCTTGTGGGTGAGTGAACTCATGTTTCGAGCCTCTTCCTGCCCCAGATTTGTAGTGCTACAAAGAGAAAAAAAGAATGTGGATTGGAGACACAAATTCACTCTGGGAACCATCCTACAGAGACAAATGTGCTTTCCAGGGTGCCCTGAAATTGTGTTTCTCCTAGTGCTTCTGCAAAGATCTCATTATGTGCATGTGATTTTTTCTGGGGCACAGTCTGGTGAAAGAGGGTAAACACTGGCTCATGAAAGGTCTCCGTTAAATCAGGAAAACCCAGCACAGCACAAAAAAGGCCAAAGCTCTGCTCCATTATATCTTTCTATTGCCAAGGGACACATCTCCTATTTGTCTCGGCAGGAAGCATATATGCATTCTGGGGCCAGTTCACAGTTACAAATAATATCCCAGCATTTGACTTTTCCTGCCATTTAGCTGTATCCCCCAGGGCATTAGTTAAAAAAGCAACCTCTACCGTATTTGGGTTCGCCAATCAGCAAGCAAAGAGCACTAGGCTGAGCTGGTTTTAAGCCACAGGAAATAATAAAAAATGGTAATACACATAAAGTGCTGCTGCCACCAAAGGTGCTGACAGCTGAACTATAGCAAAATAAAAATATCACAAAAGCAGTCAAGGAAGCAGCACCTCATGAACGCAGAACTGGATAGGGGACATAACAAGTAAGAGATAAGACAAAGCTGTTGCTAAGATATATAGGGAAGGCCTGAACGGTTCTGAGGAAGAAACAGGTTTTGTGCTCTACGCTGACTCTGCCAGCACTGAGCAGTCTCCAATGGCTTCAGCCAGGGCTGATCCTTTCCTAGGCACCAAGAATATTCCTCTCTGCTCCCACCTGCAATGTCTAAGGAGATACTTCTGTACTTCACTGGGATAGTTAGGATTATAGCATCATTTAAGTATATCTGAGCTAGTTTTAAACTAGCTAGTGAAATAAGGCTAATCAGAAAGCCACACAGCTGGGGGCCCAGGCTATTATCTGTCCTGCTAGTCCATGGTGGATGCCAGGCTGTGGTGGGGTTTAAGCAACTAGCAAAGTCAAACCATCATGGCCATGCTCAGCAGTGCTGCAACTGCCTTGCAGACATACCCCAAAAAAAAGACACAAAGCACACGATGAAAACACTGAAGGGCATGGCATGAAAACAGGGAGAGGTTTGAAAAGAAGGAGATGGTTACCTAAGCTGACATGTTCAGTTACCAGGTAGCAGTAAAGTCTGGTGGGGTAGCACTCTCCCATGCTACTGCAGGTACCTGCTTGTGTCAGCACATTTCTGAGATGCATTTTCAAAGTACTTCAATTTTGTGGTCCTTCCTCCTCTCCTGTTCTTCCTCCCTAGCAGGGCATGGATGTAAGCAATTTCTTTAAATGCAGATATGTATGGGACCAGCTATCCTACAGGCCCCCCACTTGGTCGGCATTGCTGTGAGCCTTCATCTAGCAAATCCCTGTTGCTTTTCATTTGAAACGCTCTTCCTTTCGGTCTGGTCAGTTGTTTCACTCATCCAGCCCCAAAGCAACATTGTCCTGCCTGCCAGCACGTAGGTGATCCACCACTCCAAAACAGAAGAATCAGACTTACCATCCTTGCACAGTCACTGCTCAGAGTCAGAGCCAAGACAACAGTGAAAGGAGCACAGACTTTCATCTTTGCTCTCCTCTCATGAAGGTTTTGCCTGGCAGAGGGAAACTTCCAGGGCTGGGCTGAAGCAGGAGGGTGAATCAGCAATGAGCTTTCGCAAGGGACTGCGATTTACTTGACTTTAGGGTATTTTAGTTTTCTAAGTAAGCAGAGCTGTTATCGTTGTTAATCATTAATGTCTTTGTGGGTAGATAGGAATGCCATGTAGCGAGATACTCTCCCTAAACCACAGGGAGTGAAGAGTTTACAAAGTGCCTGACCCTCGGAGATGATCACCAGTGTACTCAGCAAGTGTTTAAGAGCACTTCCAGAGGAGCTGATCCAACGTTGTTTGTAATCAGAGACGATTTACCACCCAGACGTTTCCCATCCCTTTCCCTTCAGGAGCTAATTAAAAGCATGGTATGGCAATAACACGGAGCTCCAAGCAAGCCCACTCACGAGATGACATTACATTGCAAAATATGGACCAGATCAATGCTGAGATCAGACACAAGAATTACTCATTAACAGATGGTTACCTGCCCAGCTGTGACTTACAACAGCAGCCTTTCAGCAACAGACTGGGAAAACTAAAAAGAAAGAAAACAGACATTACTCTGACAAAACGTTTTGTGTACCAAAAAGCTCCCTTCTGCAGCCGCTTGAGCAAAGCCATCTCTGTCCTGTAAGTGCTTGGCTGGGATAGCTGCACTTCTAGATGTGCATTGAATGATAGAAGCATTTCTAATAGGGATGCAGGGGGTATTGCTAAAATGGAGATTTCAGCAGTGGAGTCTGTTTCAGCCCCACCTTGCCCCACAACCAAAATCCACAGGTTTGGCTGGTACAACTGTGTCTGTGCTTGAGGCTTTCGCCAGCCACGTCCTGTCAATCGGGCACCGCACCTCTTCACACCCAAAATCCCCACAGCCACAACAACAGAAAGAATACCATAGTCCTTGCTTAAGTTGTGCTTTACCCTTTGAAGTTTCACCAGCACAGCTATGGAAGGGATGTGATTTTTTCTTTTAGCCCAACGCAACCATGGCAGTAGGGCCCAGTGGTGCAGCGGAGCTACCCAAGCACAATTTTGCCATGATGATTTATAATGTTGGAGGGGATTTCCACTGGCTGTGCTGTCTCACTGCTGTGTCTGTCATCACAGTAACAGCTCTTGTTAGTACAATTATGCATGTATAGGTTTATGGACAAAACTTTCCTACTGTCAGCAGGGCTTGGAACAGCAGGAACCAGGCAAATTTGGAATTTTCTTCCCAAAATCCAGCAAAGATCAAACAAGCAGAAAAAAATTCTTTGCCTCTATGTGTTGTTTGTTGCCTGAAGAGTTGAAGTACGTAAAGCTTCAGAATAAACTTGTGGAATAGATCTGTCCTATTTTCACTCATTTCAAACATGGAAATAAGATGTAGAGACAGTCTGATCTGCCTGGGGACACCTGGCAAAGCTGGAACACAGATTTCCACTTCCTACCTTCATTCTTGACTTTGACCATCAGGCTTCAAGCTAGTAATACCTATACAACGGCTTGTAGACATCTGCTTATCATCCAGGCTACTGAAATTGTGCAAAGAAAGCAAAAAAGCCATTAGCTGCTATTCCATCCAGAGTTCCCAAAAGCTCTGTGGAAAGAGAGGAGTGGGGGAGCAAGGACTGCACAGCGAGAGGAGAAGGAAGATACTTCTTTAAAGCTGTGGAAATACCCTCTTCTAGCCATTTCCAGAATAAAAACCATCCACTTCCAGGACCAGAAATATTGTATTTCTGTGGTGAGCAAGGCAGGTTGTAGCAAAGCATTTTCCCATACCTAAAAGTAAGAAAGAAGAAAAGCAAGAATGCATTCTATGTCCGTGTCTCTGCTCCCAGTTCCTGTAGTTCGTACGCATTGAACTACAAGCAAGAGTTGCGGAGTATCTTTCTGCAGAGCCACAGCTCTAAGCTTTTAGCTCAAACCAATTCCTCAACATAAGAAAAAGGAAGAAGCACCACCACCAGGAGCCACTTCAACTGGTAGGACAGTGCTGGCACAAAGCAAAAGGAAAAGACATCAAAACCAGGAGTTGCAACAGCTGCCAGAGAAGCACCACCATATAATGGGAATTACCCCTGAGTAAGGCCTGAATAACAACCGAACAGTGATTTCAGGGTTCAGACAGATATGAATCATTAAAACACCCTAACTACTACACGTATGGTGCCTGCATTGGTTCAGCAGAGAGGTGTCTGAACAGGTCTTATGGCCATAGAGAAAAGGCAGAATTTAAGGTGTGTTTTTTTGTAAATTATGTTAAATGATCAGTGACTCTTTCAGCTATTTATAACCAGAAGAAAGTCTGCCTGCCTTCATCAGGCTTTTCTTAGAATCAGTAAAATTGAAGTATGCCACATATTTTTTGGAAAAACATTGTATCTCATTGGCAAGAAACTACTCAGAAAACTGAAGATTCAGTTTTGATACTGAATTCTTATAAACCTCACAGGGCTTTGGGCACTTGGGAGTTCATAAGGGTGAAGAATAAGGTCTTGGCTGCAGATATTTGTGTGTCATCATGTGAAGCTTTTGGCCATGAGCAGCACAAGAAGTGTGTATGGAGGGACAGTTGGGGAACAAACCTGGAGAAAGAGAGCTGAGACACACGAATCCCTTACACTGGTCTGGTTTTATGCCATTCCAGATAGAGCCATCCAGCAGTAGGGTCCTGGGTGAGCTGGGAATGACCCTAAAGGCAGAAAGGCACCAAGGAGGGAGGCCATCCCTTCCCCTAACACATGTTCATGTCTGACTCTGTCGACTCTCCATCAAGAATCCAGACGCACAGAGCTTCCAACATGAAGATAATAAAAACGGGGAAAAAATAAGCAGCACGGAGCCTATGGAGTTTCAGTGAGTGTAACCTTTTTTATTTACTCATGTACACAGATGCCGCAGTCGCTGCTGCTCAGACAGCTTACGGGAATCGCACCTGACATCAGGAACAGACTGACCAGAGACAAAGACAGAACCAGTGCACGCAGCCAGCAACCTCCTCAGCACGCAGAGCATCAAATGGTCTGCACCCGCAGCAGCCCTCTGCCTCTGCCAAAGACCAAAGAGCCACTCTCACGTTCAGATATCACCAGATGACACGTTGTTAAGACCTCTGGGGATGCCTACCATAACAGAAATGTCTTCTGCTGTAGGAAGGAGATGCTGTTTGGTGTGTATCACTGCAGCTGAGAACCCACAGCCTGCAAGACCCAGGACACTGTGCCGAAACTATCGCCCCATGGGTCGGGCTGATGAGCCCACAGAGCTGCTCTCCTTAACCTCCTCAAATCAATTAATCTGGGACTCATTATTTCCAGCGTAGTGAAGGAAACTTTCCATAAAGGGAGAAAACAGTCAGGTGTGTATGGAGTGAATACCATAACAACAACAAGAAAAACAATGAAGATACGGAAACAATCCATATGGCATTCAAGATAAAGTCCCTAGCATTAGATCTTAGACTTCATTTAGTGCCCATTTCAAATGAGGCTCTGTAAAACACTAAATAAATAAAAATAGAAATAAATATATAAATAAATATATAAACATGTCTCTGTGTGTGTGCACGCGTATACATATATATATATATATATATAAAAAAGAGAGAAAATCTGGAAATAGGAGCTAGAGGAAAGACCTGGCTTTGGGGTGACAGAATGTTTGGCAGCTCTAAGGCCTGGAGCCTGTATTGCAGCCCATCCCACCAGTGAAACTGGAGCTAGAGTCTGGTTCTTGTTTTCTAAGAAAGTTCCATTTTCCTTTTAAAGAAAGGCACATTCTGATTCTTAACTTTGCGGCATGTAATATCGAACATTTCCTGTGGAGGACACATAATCCAAATGCATTTAGAGCCAGATTCTGCTACTGCTGAAGTCAATGAAAGGTTTCAAAATAAGACTAGAACTCTTTATTGTGTTTGCAGGCTGTAATCCTTCTGTATCAAAGGCTAAAATCCTTCAGTTTCAGCATTTTTTCCTTAATATTGACATCATCATGGGAAAATGAAAAGGCAAATAAACACACAATAAATGAGCAAAAAGAGACAGAAATCCTTGCTGCGGGGGGTATAGCACATACTGATAATGCTGCCTCATATGTCTGTCTTTTCTTCACTTCCCACATTGCAATGTGTTTAATTTCTTTAAATTTAACAATAATTAATAAAAGCCCAGACTGAGCCCAGACTCTGAACTACTTAGTAATAATGAAACAATATTAACAACCATCCTAAATCATTAAATACCAACAAAAAGTAAATTAACTGAGTCAGCCACCAATATGAAATAATAAAATCGCTTTTTTTTTTTCATCAATTAGTTCACTAGACGTAAGTGGAAAGACAAGTTTAAACACACACGCATCTGTTGGCACTCATCCCTGTGTACCAGCTACCAAGCAGACTGGGGGAGGGTTATCCCATGACTGCAAGGTCATTAGAGTTCTCCATTTTTACGTTATTTCCTGACAATCGTAAATGTTTCTGAGAAATCTACTGCTCAGCTACTGGAAAACTGAAGAAAAGTCATCTTTTCTGATGACTGATTCCTCCATGTATTTTTGCAAACATCTATGCTTTTTCATAGTAATAAGGTCCTAAGGTTTTCTTCTTTCAAAACCAGGTTCGTCATCCCTTTTGAAGGTAACATATGTCAGCCAACTAAGGGGGCAGTGTCTCCTCCTGAGATGATCTGATGTCCAGGCTTTAGTTGACATTATTGTCACGAAGCCCAAAGCCAGCTGCCTGGATAAGGAGACACTTGCAGGCTACGGCATTGTCGGCACAAGGAACTGGTGCTACATCCAAAGTCTCTGCAAGTGTGCTGTGCCCGAGACATTTATACAACCTGATGAGTGCATGTGAATTGGAAGTAATTAGAAGTATTTCTAGCATGAAGAATACAACTTTAAATTCATCTTTCAAGGAGAGTAGGATGCAAGCAACCATTTGTGGCAATTCTGCTCCTGGTGTACTAGCAAGGGACTCAGTGCTGATGTGAGACTGATGTACAAACCCTCCTGACTCTCTTTTCTTTTCCTCGGGGGGACCTGCAAACCATGCTGCAGACCTTAGTGTCACTGTTGGATGGGATTCCCTTCATCTCTGTTGCCTGAGATCATTGCCGTCCTCTGGTCCTGGGAGCCGTTATCAAAACTCAGCTGTCCCCGTTACTTAATGAATATCCCAGTCACCAGAACTGAGGCTAATACTCACGGGCTCCAAGTCTAGTGACTTTTTAAAGATTTTAAAATAAGGCAGTGCAGCAACACTGGGAGTGCATGAGGGAGCCTTCCCCTTCCCTCTAGCACCTACTGCTCAGGGATGCCCTGACGTGGGAGGGCACGGGTCAGACCTGTCTCAGGAAATGGTGTAACCTCCATCCGGTCACTCGCATCTGAAACCAACATCTTCACCGCTGGGCAAGAAGTGAGCCTCCGCCTCCTCTTCTCTGTTCTGGAGTGGTGTCTAGAGAAAACCATTGCGCTCCTCTCACTAATGCCACGTGCAAAGGATGAAAGCTGAAATCATTTCACTTGTTTGCTTATTTCAGCAAGAAAAAAGAAAAGCTTTGGCTCAAATCAAACTGAAAAGTTGAGTCATTCGCATGGACCTTAAACAGTGTAGCACCCAGCTTTCCACATAGCCACACTGCAACTGCAAACACCTCTGGGTGTCACCCCCTCCTCTCCCTGCAAGCTTCAGAAATCCCAGGGAAAAAATCAACATGGTTTTGGCTCTCAGAGAGGACTGGTGTCCCAGTCCATCATCTCCTGCACCAGACTTTGCTGTTAGTATTCGCAGCCCCCAAGCTGTGCATAACTTCTGCCACACCGTAACAAACAAATCCTTTTACAAACCATCCTTCCCTCTCCCAGAGGCAGCGAGGCTGGTAGAAGTGCAGCTGCAAAAGGCTGGTTGCTGGGCAGCTGGGATCCAGCAAACACGGATTTGGCGCTGCTGCACTTTAGCAGATAATCCTGAGACAGAAAGATACGCCTTCACCCAAATGTTTACTCCTCCTCACTCCTCTCACCTCCCACGCTCCCCCAGCACCTCTAGCAGCTCTCCTGGCTTCCCTCACCCACGAGCTCACAGCTCTGGGGTTTTCTGCACTGATTTCCTTTCTCTTCTCTCCAGGGACTTAAACTGTTCTCAGATCTATCATGTTATTTTTTTCATCTCACTCCCTCACCACCCTCATCCCTCACTGACACACTGGCTGTGGATGTCCCATCCTGGACCACGACCTTGCCAGCAGCCTCCACTGCCTCCCCAGCACGCGGCAGCAAAGTGAACATCTTCCTTCCATGTACAAGCTGGTCTTATTGTGTTATCAGGTCTTCCTCTCCCCTCTGCCTTCTGCAGGGCTTGGGCACTCCTTTGGAAGCTCTGCCGACCTTCACACTACCATCACAGGTCCCCATGGAGATGTCCCTGGGCTCCTGGATTTTTTCCCATGGCTCCTCCAGTTGGCCTTGGCGTGTTTTTGTTAAACACTGCTCTTCACCAAACCCCACATCCTGGTTCTTATCTGCCACTTCTAGCCCTTATCTCATTGCTGCCCCTCAGACACGGCCTCTTTGGTCTTGCTCTCCACTGGGATCTTCTCTTCCCACACCACTGGGTCAGTGCTCAGACCTATACCTACCTTCAGCTAAAAGTATCAGACCTCGTGAGTCCCTCCCCAGCCAGAGGGTTGTTGTATTCATGTCCCTTCCCCAGCCCAGAGCTTCACAGCCTTTCCTCATCACCTGTGCCTGGCAGGAGAGGCACAAGACCATCGACAGCACAGGACCCAGAGGGTGTAGCCTTTCACATGGGCTCTCTGCAGCAGCAGCAAACACCTGGGGCATCTCCTCCTGTGGTTTCAGCACTGTGAGGAAGACTATCCCCATTTTTTTGTACTTTCCCTGCAGCTGTAGCCCTGTTTCATCCATTCCCACACGAGCATTTCCTGCTAACATTTACTTTCCCAAAGACGCATATAACATACTGATGAGGCTGCAACTCTGCGAGCACGACCTCCTGGATACTTTTTCCCATTGGCATGGGTGGCTTTGCCTTGGCAGGATGCGGTATCAGACAATATTCCGCCTGCAATTTTTCTCTTTTCAGTTGACCACCTTTGTGTGCATTGATTTTGTAATGCTTCATGCTTTCGTCTCTGTGAAATCATGTTTTTAGCCAGATTCAGCCACTGCAGTTGCAGATATATATTTTAAAAGCCTTTACCTGCAGATGTGCTTACAAATGTTTCTTTCATGCATCCAAAAAACTTCAGTTCTTATCTGAAAAATCAAATCGCATAAAAGTAGCAATGGAAGAGCTGGCCTTGAGCTGCAGAAAGAAAACCAGACTGTGATTTTATACCCCTAATCACACAAATCTGTGAGTGATTTAAGGCTTTGCTAGAAGCCACAAGATGCAGAACCTTCATTTATACACCCCAGACATGGATCTAGTTGCAAAAACTAGGCAAAATTTTAGAAGTCCATTTCAAGATGATACTTATTTCTGTTTATACACCCAGATGTCATGACATACCTAAAATACTATGCCTGCAACCAGTCTAGGATGTATTTGCATGAAGAGACTGTTCCTCCTACTGTGTATGAATAAGAGTGGAAAGTAGGTAACTGTATTTTTCAAGGACTTTGATATAAGCCTTTGCTGATAACCCCGGCTGAAACAGTAGGCCCATATACAGAGGCGTATGACTTTTTTTTAGCTGTGTACTCACTGAAAACTGACAAGAAGAGGTGTAGAGGCACCCACCTTCCACCGATGCCAACCCATTTAGGTAACTTCAGCACAGGCTGATTTGCAATTGTTAGGCACGTACATTTTTAGCTGTGCTCAAATTCCTGCTATTCCACCCACTTTCTTCATTAGCATATTAGACGCCCCCATGGCATGCTTTAAAATGGTCTATAAGTCAGGCATGTGTGAGGGAAGGTGGCTCTACTGCTGCAGCTGAAGGCAGCTGGAGTCTTCCCTTCAGCCCCATGGGGAGGACGCCAGCCCCACAGCCTGCCTCGACTTTGGGGTTATTTCCCATGGTAGGGTGGAGAGCAGAGCTCACAAATAGTGCTCTAATTGTTCTGATTGCAGCCCTAGTAATAGCCTGTGTAGAAGCCTGTATATATATACACACATATGTATTTTCCATATATTTTTTTTTTCCGTGTATATATATATATATAGATGGAAACCAGCTGTCTTATTAAACATTCACTTTCTGCTTCACAGATAACTCATATGCCAAGGTTGAAGTGCCAGGTGACACCCGTTGATCAGCCTTTTGGCTCTGGTGACCAGGGGAAACCACACAATGAGGTGCCCTCTGCTAACCCGCACCCTGTGCAGGGAGCGCTCCTGTCACTCCGTGTCACTGCCGCAGCTGCCCAGGGCCAGCAGGGCCGCTTGGACACTGGATTTTGCAGTGTCATCATGAGGATACTCACCTTAGATTTATCAATCTGTATTTTCAACTTGTTAATCTAGCATAGTGTTTGCCTAGGCTTTCCCTGGGGTTTTTGCATTACAAATCTGGTGGCAAACCTCTAAGGGACTGTCCCCAGAGGGTATTTCTAACCACTCCCCATGAGTAGGTGTCATTCCAGTCAAGCAGTCGGCTGCTTAGGACAGCGACAAATTGCAATTTTTTTCCCCATCAGACAAAAATCTCCTTTACCCCTTTTCCCCTCCTGCCTCTTCCTCCCACTGCCTTTTTTCCCCCAGCTTCTCCCCTCCACCTCCCTGCTGCTGAGCTCTTGTTCCTACACAGGAGCCCAACCCTTGGACCTCAGTCCCACACCTCGGGGTGCATTTGGGAGAGCTGGTAATGTAACAGGTAGGCAGAGAGATAACCTTGCCTCCTGTAGGGAGGGACATGGGTGCCCCTCAACCAGGGCTCTTCTCTCACTGCATACAAAAGCCCCACTACACATGGCCTCCTCTTCATTACCTCCCTCTGCTCTCACCTGCCTGCGGTCTCATCCTGTTGGAGACAGTTGCACAGTTTTTTCACCAAATCAGTAGGGATTCTATCCCTGACAAAACCTAAAGGCCCTTTTTCCCGTAATGCCAAAAGTGAGGCAGGCAGAGATGTACCAGGAAGAAAGTGGGGTCCCTCCCGGTGAGCGGCCCTCTCCCCGCTGCACAAATGCTGACTTCAGAAGTGATTTGTGAACCACTCGCTATCTCACTGCTGGCCTCAAGAATAGGCTTAAGCTAAAGATTTCACAACCTGGCCAATATCCCCACTGTATTTCCTTCTCTCTCTTTTTTCCCCTCCTTTCCCTGTACCTCCAGTGCCACTCCTTGTAATTGCTGCAGAAATGTAATTGCTGCATAAACAATCATCTGAGCTGTCTTTGACTTACACTGTTCATACATCAGGAGAAACTGGCAGATCAGAGTCACCCCACCTAGCTTCAGAGACCTGCTGCATATGTATTTACATCTGAGGTAGGTATCAGGGCTCCCAGTATAAGCAACGGAGACCTAGAAAATACAGAAGAGTGAAATTGAAGGTACGAGTCACCTGTCCAAAAGTATGTTTCAACTCAAGGATGAAACAAATCATTCTTTATATCCATGGACAGTATTAAACAAATAATTATTTATACCCACAGACAGTATTAACTATATCTCTAACAAATATATAAAGTAACACCCGTGTTTAGGATACAAAGGCAGCTTTGGAGCAGAAAACTAAAGTTAGGCATGAAGATCCCAGCCAGGATCACCTAAAAGTCTATTTTGAATTAAACCAGACTTTCTTTTGCTCACACAAGGCCCAATCCCATTAACTACGCAGCTGCCTAGCAAGGAAAATTACATCTTACGGCACCGCAGAGTGGGTCCTTTCATGGTATAAGCTAATGTCATTGCAATGAATGACAGCAAAATCTTATACCTCTGTATCTGTCCCTTTCCCACAAGAGCATAAAACAAACAGGCAAGATGCAATGGGACGACCAGCATTCCCCAGGAGACTGAGGTGCTGTAAGACCGGTGGCACGTGCTTAGCCATCCAGCACCTTCCAGCAGGAAGATGAACATCTGCCTGTTTGTGCCTTCACCCTTTCGCCAAGGAGTGAAGTTGTGGCATGCGTTGTTCTGGATTTTCTAATACAGACATGCACACATTTTACTCAACGCTCAAATGAGCAAGGACAAGATTAAAGATACGTGCCCACCATCACCGATTATCTCCTGGTTGCAAACAAGTTTCAGCTAACTGCTTTGCATACAGAGGGCTGATCTCAGCCAGGCATTGCTTCATCCTGGTCATAGTAAATTTCCTGGTCTGGAAATTTTAAAAGCATGGAAGAGGTTGAAGTTACATAGATATTGTTGGTATTTGAGATCATGTTGTTGGTATACTAGCAAATACTAGCAAATAGTTACTGAAAAGGACGCTTGTGCAAGTCTATAAATGAGGGAGAATAGTAATTAAAGGGTAGTTTCCCCTCATCACATGGTTTCGTCTTTCCAGGAAAGGCTCAAATCATTAAGAAAGACCCCAGTTATCTCTCGCAGGAATGGGGAGAAGCATTAGCTTCATTTTTGTGCCCTGATTTAAGATTGTGCCACTCCAAGAGGATTATCTTTAATTAGATGAACTTCTAGCTGGCCTTTCATTTCTTTATCAGCCTGCTCTGGAATTGAGGCTTGAAGCTGTACAATAACTAGTTATATACTATTTTGAGATTGCGAGCAGATCTTTGCAGGCAGAGAATGCAAAGGAGGTACAGGTTGGTGCGTCCTGGCAAAGTGAACACAAGGTATTAGAGAATACACTTCCCAAACTTGGACTTCAGGGCATTCTCCAGTGAGGTAGGTGAGCGGTCTTTACAGTACTCACCCTGAGGCTTGGTGCAGGCTATGGGGGCTTGGAAATGCTCTGGTGGCTTTGCAGCTCTGCGTACCTGCAGGGGTGGGATTCAGCATCATCACTGGAAACTGGTACGAGATTATTGTGGGGAGTAATACAGTGTTGGCATGGAATTGGAAGAGCTACGTTTCATCCCATTCCCATCCATTGTTATGTTCTACTCTTGGCACTCAAACTTCTGCATTGCCCCTTGCTCTGGCACAGAGTTTTCAAAGCACAAACGAAGAGGATGGTGAATGAGAAGGGAACTGTTTAACGAGCATCGTGTCACTGATCCAGGTTAGTGCACACAGACACTGATCTGTTGGGGCCCCAGTTTGTTCCACTCTTACTCTCTGGTAGATAGAGCAGTTCTGATGTGTTTGTCCATTCAGAAACCACAGAGCTAGACAACTCACCAAGACTATGTAGAAGGGAAGCCAGAGGAGGATTACACTGTACCTGGAAAACATTCAGCTACTGCTTTACCTCAGGTTTGCAATCCCTTTGTGTTGCTAGAAGAGAGCAAAAGGAATTAATTAAAGGCTAAAAACCTAACCCACTATTATTAAATTCCAGAGGATGAGCTATTTTTAAGGTATATAAATTTTTGGCAGAAATTCTTAACAATCTTCTTTTAAAGGAATTTCTTTATGTAAGCTAGGTTTAAGAAGACAACTTTACAAAATCCAATAAAACGCAGGCTAGTTTCACATTGTCTCATACTTTCATCGAAGCTGTGATGTCCAAATGGCAGCAGGTCCCAGAATAACTGAAAAAAACTTTTCCACGTCTTTTCCCTACATTGAAATCAGATATCAATGAAACATTATCAGTTCCAGTGGTATAAATTATTTACTGACTACATACACAATTAACATTTTAAATGAGTTTGACACACAAGATTCTATAAACATTATTGTACGGTACAGGATTTCTCAATACTTTGAGGAGACAAGGCACAAGAAATAAATCCAATGTGCATTTTCATATTACGAAGTCATTATATAGAAGTTTAAAGACAAAACCACAAATAAAACAAGAACACAAATCAAATTCTGTACAACATTTTTAGACTGTACAACAGAATGACCACTTGGGATGAAAAAATATAAACTATTTTCTTTCCTTATCTTCCTCACAAACAATTCAGAAAACATGTTGGTTCATGTGTAACATATTGGATTTGCTAACATTTTGAGTAATGCAGGCAAGATTTGCAGACACCTAATCATCCAGTGCTTCTCAGCAGATAAAGGTCTTCTGAAAAAAATCAAGAGTAACCTGGCTAAAAGAGACAGTTGGTCTACAACAAGGAAATATTTCAGCAAGATCAATGGAAGTTTTTCCTGTGTTTTAATTGGCATTGGATTAGGGTTCACAAATCTCCCAGTTGTTCATTACCCTGAGTCTATGATGCTAGAGCCTGGGATGCTGTTCCAAGAGCACAGGCAGAGAGAAGTATTTGCATGTGCCACTTGTTTTTGCTGCGGGGTAAACACACACACTCTCCACAGAGCAACACTGTTGTCACACGGGTTTGCTACATTCCCACAAAGCTTGGAAATCTGCCTGTTGATGCAGAAAATACAGTCGTTTCTAAACCCAACACAACAAGCTGCGGTTGAGAGTTAGGAGGAGTGGCTTGGACCTGCAATGGTTTTGGCTTCTCACACCTCTAGATAAGGACCCGCTGTTGGGCTGTGGCCTTTGTCTAACTGAGCCTTTGGAAGCTTTTCAAAATCTTTGAGAAATTGTGAAAAGATGCCGCCGGGTGTTTGCATTATGGATGCTACAGCACACTACCGCAGCTGCAGAGTACCTCAGGAGAGATTGTTTTAAATGAGAACATTCACTATCGATACTGTGTTGGAGATGCCAGGGATGAGCAGTAGCACCACTACTGAGAAACAACTACTGGCAAGGATTTCAGTTTTGTGGCGAAAATCAGGCTACTTCCAAAAAATCAAAATAAGCTCATAAGTCCTGTTTATCTCTGCTCCAACGAGATAAGGAGGCTGAGCCACGTCTTTTAACAGTTTTCTGTTAAAAAACAGTAAATTCCAGCATCAGAAGAGAAGAAGGAATAAAACAATACACACTACAGCAAAGACAAGAAAACAGACCAAAACTTTCAGGCGGAGAAGTAGTGCACGAAGGACCCAGCATCCTTGAAAGACACTCAATAGCCCCCAGAAGACTTTCAGGGGCATGAGAAAGGACATGGTACAGTCAGGTATTGGCTCCTTCCCACAGAGCAATAAATCTCTTGCAAAGTCTCTTTGCAAAACCTGTTTATGTGCCTTCAAAAAACGTTGATTATTTGTCATGCAGTCCCCAAGAGCTAAATTGCACAGTGGTTTATTTTGCATGTGTTTGTTGACAAGGCACACTGTTAGAGTAATCCTAAGGGGGAAGTCCCTTTGCAAGTTTGCCTATACATCTATTTTTTAGACATCATAGAG
>VYZW01029865.1:11654-22074 GCA_013401315.1 Balaeniceps rex | reverse complement strand
GAGGTAAATGCAGTGTGTTTACAATGTCGTGTTCGGGGATATATCATATGCGCAAGCTTTGGCTGCGCGGGAGGAGACTGAATATGCTGCCTTTTTCTCAGATTTTTTCAAATTCACTGACCTGCAAAGAATTTGCTTCTTCCATCAATGACAAGTATTTTTTAAACAGTGTCAGTCAGGGGAAGATTTACTAAAGAGAGGGGAAAGAAAACCACCCTACTATACAGCATCTCTTCCCAGGTGGCCACTGATTGAAATCCTCAACAAACCGTTCACAGCATGAGAAGTCAAATACAGATGTAGTTCTAAGGGACTGAGAAATAATAGCTCCTGGCATAAGCGCAGCATCAAAATTAGATTTTATTGGTTTGCTTCAAACTGTTGGGGATCATCTCCTGAATCCGGAATGCTGTAACACCGCTCTGCAGTTGCAGTAGATTATCTTCACCAGACCTTGCAGTGAAGCAGTTTACTCCAGTTGAGGGTCAGCCCCTTGAGATTCAGTAGTGCTGTGAGGCATCGCTTGCTGTGGTCCTCTGGAAGAATCTGTTTTTCCTTCAGCAATGTCTTAGCTTAAGATAAACTGATCTTACAGCTTGCCACAACTAATTGATTCAAAGTTGAGCGGATCTCTATGGGTCATAGGAATTTATCCTTATATGGATAGATTAAACTCCTCGGAGTTTGTTTTAATCTGGTACCACTGCTTTTTCTATTGACACAGAATATGACGTGCTCTGTGCTGTACATCCTCCCAGAGAACTACTAAGGCTAGTTAATGTACTACACTCTTGCACTTGGTTATTGTGCTGCTGAGTTCCCCGTGTAGACAAGCCTTCAGATATAGTGGTCAGTAAAGATAAATTGCGGTTCCTGAATTTTTTATATATTTTTTTGTCTTGATGTTGTTTCCTTAACAGCAATTCAGTTACCCATCCTTTATTTTGTTTCACATATTTAAACTGAGAGATTCATTGTGTGATTCTTGTCTTATTCAGGTGGGTTATTACTGTGGAATTTTGATTATGAGGGTATAGATCTGGTGTAATATTTAGGGTAGATGATATGACTTAAATCTCTAAAACGCCCCTGTTATGCTGGGTCTCACCCAATAACACACAAGATTTTAATCTTCTGCAATTCTGCCTTTGTAAAAACATGCATAATTTTTACTAAAATAGTCATGGTTGCAATTAAGGGCGCTGATAGTTGTTTTTGTTTTTAATTTCCTCTCCTTCAGAATCCTTAATAAACTTTCACGGTCAAAATCCAGATGGTACTGCAGAGCTCAGTGTAGTTTTTGAGAATTTTTTTTCTGTTTGTGCTGATTATAACTCTCCCCAGATAAAAGTGTAAAATTGTTTGAATTTTTGGCCTTTGGCTGTTTGGAAAGCTGCTGTCAGCTTCCAGCATAAGCCAATTCATAGTCAGTGCACGTCCACAGCTTGATGGTAGGGGGAAGTGTAACAATGAGCAGACCAGTTTGCCATTGCCCAAAAACCTAAAAACCAATGGACCCTACTCTGTCTGGTGAGATTGTTTCCCTTTTTTAATACGCACTTCACCTTCTGTTTTTTTTTTAATTTGTGTTTTTCTCCTATTCTGAAGAGTCATTGATTTACAAACTCTGAGGAACATTGTCCTGTGGAGATGGGGAATACAGAGGGAAGATTTTTAATCCCTTAGATAATTAAGCACTAAAATAAATGATTAAAAAATTATGAGGCGAAACACTCTGTTAGTTTTAATATAAAAATAATGTACTTCTCCCTGTGGAATGCAAGGGAGGGAGCTGCAATCAAAATAAGGGAAATAAAAAATTGAATACCCTGAGCTTTTTTCCTCTCTCTGAGTTGCCTCCTTGATGCCTCACTGTGTTTAATGGTGCTTTGCCAAGCTGTTGGGAGGAGTACAAAATGAGTGTGGAATTTATAAATGGGACATTAGATGGAGGAACGATGTTATGGGCTGGGTGATCTGAGGAGTACAACAGCAGAACAGATTTCGCCTTAGGGCTGGATAGGAGAGATGCATCCCTGCAACTCTAAGTACTAGCAAAGCCATTTAGAGTTGATAGAAATCTTTGTTGGGGCATTATCTAGAAGAAGGTCTTTAAAAACTTCATCTGCTCTCAATGAATATCTGGAGAGAGAGCGGGAGCTGAATGCTGAGAAGACCAAGGCTGAAATAAAGGGGTTTTTTGCATGCAAAGAATCTCTGCAGTTTACTCTTGATTAAAAACAAGCAGAAAAGCCTTGGGTGTGACTTCCTCTAAATTCAAACAAGATCTAAGCTGAATTTTCCACCTCCAGGGATCATGGGACTTCAGCCTTTTATCGCTGTTGCAATTCACAGTCTCATGTGATGATGTGTGCTGAGGCCATTTGCCCGATTCTTCAGATTTCTAATTCCAAGTGGGGTTTAAGAGTTGACATTAATTAAACTTTTAAAAGTAAGGTTTTATTTTAATTGTTTATTGGAAGAGGAATTTCAGTTGTTCAAGATGGAGAGAAAGATTTTCAAAACTGAGAAACTCTTTGCAATCCTTTCTTCATGGCCTCTTTCATTCTGAGATTTTTTTTTTTTTTTCCTTCTGTCTTATAGCTGAATGATGCCCACCCTTATCTAGGGTTTGTTTGTGTTTTGGTTTGTTGGGTTGGTTTGGTTTTTTTTTTTAATAGTCAGCTGGTTTTGCTTTTCCATGTAGAAAGTTCTTTGCTCCAGTTTTCCAGTTTATTGTTTTGCATTACGTTAGTGCCTGGAGACCTTAACTGAGATCACAACCTTGTTACTGTAGGTAATGCTCTTATACAAATAGTAAGATAAGTCTGTTGCATTTGCAGTTTGCACAGACAAAGGGTGATAGTAATACCCTTATTTGTTGGACACAGAACAGCAGCACAGGAAAAGTGCCTTCTCTGAGATTGGACAAAGTCTGTGGCAGAGTGAGATCTCCTGCATTCACTGCTTTGCTGTGGAGGTGCCTTGATTGACGTTCTGGTTGTGGGTAGCATCAGTGTGGCTTCCTCTCCTGCAAAGGTGAATTCCCCTTTCACGTTATACAGCCCGTAGGTAGAGATGATTGTTGCTGTGAGAGGCATTTTCCAGATTGTTTTTGGTGAACACTTGTGGTCTGAAATCAGAGGTTTTTAGGAACTAACAATACCTTCCCATAGGATTTGAAGATAACAAGCCTCTTCTACCCTGTTCTAGGATTTGCAATGAATTGCAGTACATAAATGGTAGGTTGGTGGTTAGGAGTAACTGACATCAGTTTAGGCCACCACAATACTTGATGAGCAAATAAATATTTAGGTCAGACGCCAAACAAAAAATAAGGAGTAATAAAGCATTTGTGGACTAGAGCTTGGGAAACTGGTTTGCTTCTGAATGCCATCTGTGGTAACCCTTTGCCACTTTTCTGAATAAGAGTAAGGATTTGAATTTGCTATGGGAAAAAAATGCAATTTATTTCACAATTAGGGTGTGAAGACATAAGCCCGAAGGTCAGATGTTCAAACAGAAAAGGTCATATTGTATTTGCATCTGTATTTTTTAACAGTGTATGTCTTTGCTCTTTGGGACTGACAGTTCCTAGAAAGGATGGAGAGCTTATTCTTTAATATGATAGCCTGCCTCGGGTAATTGCTCAATGGCACAGTTAAAATAGATATCTTGCAGTAAGAGAGGCTCGGTGTCATTGAAAATGTTCTTTCAATGTGCAGTGATGTACAGCCTACAGATAATGCAGTTGTATTAAGGAACATCGTAGGGTTAGGCAACAACAGCGGTGTGAATCCTGATAGTTATTTACAGAAAAAACCCTCTTTTCATAGGTGAAGTGAACTAGAAGGGACTATAAATTGGATGCAAATAAAGTTCCTTTTGAAATCCTCTAGTACCAGTGTGTTGTAAAGGAGCTTTTGTGTAAATGGTTATTGTGCTAACTATTTTTAAAGTGAAATTCAGGCTTGTGCAGGAAACCACTTAAAGTCCATGTATTGCTCGAGAGTGCTGAAAAGAACGTTGAAGTGAACTCTAAGTGGTCCCTGTGCAGCATTTGATGTAAAATCATTGCATTGGTTTCCCGTACAGGTGCAGCTTGCTTTAGTGATCAAATTCCTTTTTAAATGTGCCTGTGCAGTGATCTTGTGTTGCAGATGCTGACTGGGTAATTGTGCTCTCCAATAATAAATGTATATTGCAAGTGAAGATGTGACCTTTGGCGTGGGTAAACCTACACAAGCTACTTCTTTTAATCTAGCTGCCATGTAGAACCTATCGTAACCTATTGTTTTCTAAGCTAACTAGATAAATCATCATCTACCTAGGCTACTTCTGCATGGATTGATGGTGCTTGCTATTGCCACTAATACCAGCTACAGCACTGTCAATCGCCTCGGTAGAGTCAGCGAGGTTATATCACAGTATGACTTGAAGATCTGATCTTTTAAACTCTCCTTTCCTTTCAACAGTGACCGAGAGTCGAGGGATCCTGGAGAGTATACAGCGATTTTCTTTACTGCCAACTTACTTGCCTGTGACCTATCGTATCCACAATGCGGATGTTTCCTTCTTTCTTAAGGAAGCCAACCAGGATATTATGAGGAATTCTAGCTTGCAGTCCCGAGTGGAATCCTTTCTGATCTACAAGTCCAAGAGGCCACCTGTGTTAAATGCCAGCTATGGACCTTTTTCCATTGAACAAGTAGTGCCCCAGGACTTAATGTTGTCTTCAAATCCATTTGGATCTACTAACAAGTTCTCCTTTAACTGGAAACTTAAGGCCTATATAATGAGTGACAAAATTTACCTGAGCAAGCCCAAAGTCCAGGTCCTGTTCTACATCGTGGGCAGGGACTGGGATGACTATAGCACCACGGAACGGCTGCCCTGCCTGCGAGTGTTTGCCTTCCGAGAGACGCGGGAAGTCAGAGGCAGCTGCAGATTGCAAGGGGATCTGGGGTTGTGTGTGGCAGAGCTGGAGCTCCTGCCAAGCTGGTTTAACCCCCCCACGGTTGTTGCTGGTCGTAAGAAACCAATGGATCAGTCTGAAGGGAGTCCTGTGGAGCTTTACTATGCCATACAACCAGGAGATGAGAAAGGGGAATGCACCAAGGAGGATGTAAGGAAAAGTAATGGGATCCGACCAGGGCGCAATGATATTGATGAGTCAGGACCTCCCTTGCAGAGGATTGGAAGTGTTTTCCTTTACCAGACACATGCTGTCCCTTCTTTAAATGAAATGAGATTGGATAATAATATTGCCATCCAGTATGCACCAAAGACTGTCAAGCAAGGTGACATTTTGACTTTCCTTGTATCTGTTGCTAAAAATTCGACAGAAGATCAGTTCACGCTGAGGTAAGGCTGTTTTGTGTTTCTTTGGTACCTTGTTTCTGTTTCTCTACTCTTGGTATGGGAAGTCACTTTCTTGTGTATAAATTGCCTAACAATCCTTTAATCGCTGCTCTGCAGAAATTGTATTGCAGTTGGTTGACTCAATGTTCCTCCTGTTATTCAGTCTAATATTGTATGAATTGTTTGAGATGTGATCTGTTTGAATGAGAAAGGCCTTTTCTTGAAGTTGTCCTTTGAGTACTTCTTTTAAAAATTGAAATAGTAGAGCCGGGACCTATCTATGTGCTAATAGGAGATAATATTTAAAGTCTCCTGAGCTGGAGTTTGCAGTGCTCCTAATCTCTCATTGAACTCATGTTAAGATTAATAAAGCTCAAATCCATAAAGGTATTTATAGGAGGTGGTAAGAATTAGGCATCTAAGTAGGATTTATATGCTTAAACATCTCTCCCCACCTTGTTGTAAGCCTGGTTCTGTTTTATAGGATGTTTGAGGTTCCTAAGTATTATTGATATACCAAAACCATTTCTGAAAATGAAAAATACCTGAGGGGGGTGGTGGTTGTTTTTTTGAATGTAACATCAAGTGTTGCATTGATTTACTTCGTTGCTTTCCAAGTATTGGGGTATTACAGTGGGAAGCTCACTATAACCACCAATCTAATACAAGAAAGAACAGCAAAGACTGTCAGGCTGTACTGTGGCAAACTGAGAGGAGATGTGCATTGCATGCAAGTGAGGCTGTCCAGTTGTCTTTTCTTTAAGTTTGCCACTCTGTGTTCCAGCACTATAAACTAGGGTTGTGTGGCCGCCACATGGAAGATTGGTGTGTGTGGAGCTGATTTCATTCTCTTATCCCTTACCAACAACTCATGTCAGCTCTTTTAGTACTGGAGGTAAATGCTGTACTCTGGCTTCTGAGATTGACTGACTTGTCTTGGGTGTTTGTCATCCTAGAAATGACCATTAGTGCCAAAGCTCAGAAAGGCTCACAAAACATACCTCCAAAAGAGGAGGTGCATCATAAGAGGGAGCAGTGAAGTCCCCACTCTTACAAATGTCACAGATGCACCATAGCCAACAGCTGTGCTGAGCACTAGAGATGCTTGGTGCCTTCACCTAAGAAATCATACCCTACTCTGACTTGAGACAAAATACACTCTCCTTTCTCTGGTGGTTATACATCTCAAACTCCAAAAATCTCTGGCTAAAGTCACTTAGATATGTTTCAGGGCTCAATTATTAAAATGGTACAAAGCTGTAAATGCAACATCATCGAACTTGGATATATACCTCATACCGGAGTAAGGACTAAGACAGATTTGACTCCACTGACCTCAGTAGTAAGGGCTCAAACAAGTAATATTTTTTTTTTTTTCTCCCCCTCTCCCCGGGAAATTTGTGGCGGATTTCTGGGGGGTTTGCCATAAAACCATGTCATTTTTCCTTTGCAAGTGTGGGATATATAAACTGAATAACCACAATGCTTAGTTGCTGACTCGAGGACAGTTATTTCCTCTTCATCTGGTAGAGGACAAACACCAGTAGGATATCTACTCTCCTTTACCATATCAGGTTTCCATTTTCTGAGTCAATCTGCCTAAGATTTAAGTTGTTTCCTGAGTGACTAATTTCAAGACAGGCAATCTGAGTTCCTCGTAGTAAGCATTCAGGGATGCCTTTCTACCTTTCTCTATACTAATGACTTTGAAGGGATATTACTTCAGACATGCTTGGAAACTTCTACTACGTATGAAAATTGGTTTAAATATAAACATTAAAAACCTTTTCTATCTAAGAGAGAATTAAGGTAAAAACTTTTCACAGTTTTTACTCTGTAAATGCGGGGTCTTAGAAATCTGACTTCAAAGCACCTATATTTCCATGGGCTGTGATCAGTTAAAAGTAGAGCTAGTTATAACCATGATAATTCTATTATGTAGGTTTATAAAATTTTCAAAAATCTTGCTTTGTTTAAATTAGGATGAAAACTGAATACCTGAACTTTTAAATGAATGCTTCTAAAATTAATTTTCTGGAACAAAAAGGAAATGATGTGTTTGAATTTGGGTTTTTATTTTGAGATCTAAGGTATCCTAAAACAAAAAAAAAGCATTAAAAATAGATAGCAAATGTGGGTTCAAAATTAAAAATGCAGGATTTTCTTCTTCAAAAACATCAGTTTGCTGATACCTTTTAAAAACATAAACTTCTGTAACAGCTTGCTGTTACTCATGTCACATTCATGAGTTTTGATTTCTCTTGACCTGCTTTTCTAACAGTAACTGGCTTTCAGACTAGAATCTGCTGCAATATCAGAGTAGTTATAATATCTGTTCTAGTATGCTTCTAAAGCACCATTGCCTGTCTTTGATCTAGCTACAGCACGTCTAAGCTCTTGTTTGGTTGTTTTCTTGGTCAGAATTGTAGTATCTAT
Source organism: Balaeniceps rex (assembly GCA_013401315.1). NCBI lineage: Eukaryota > Metazoa > Chordata > Aves > Pelecaniformes > Balaenicipitidae > Balaeniceps > Balaeniceps rex. The sequence continues at coordinate 14,277 of VYZW01029865.1, read as the reverse complement.
GTTCTGAATTCATCCCTCCATGACATGCACATAGCTAATCCAGCTTTTGGTGGTTGCTAATTTAGATATATCTTCTACTGCAAGGAAAAAAACAACTACCAGGTAAGAGCAAAAATTAAGCTTGATTAAATGCTTTGGCTTAAAATCTTTTTTACGTTGGGATCTCCTATAATCCCAGTGTCAGACAAGATGCTAATGCCTCTTTCATGGCCCTCTCTTTAGGAGTAAGTGTAACTCTAAGTGATTAGGTATTGAAGTAGCCTCTGACTGAAATAAGGCTCTATTTCAGGATTACAAATCTTACATGTCAGTCTAGTATACCCATTATCCGCTACTAAATGATCTTTAAGTGTCCATTCCAACCCAAACCATTCCATGGTTCTACTATATAGGTTCTCTTTTGACATGGTCAACTACACAAAAGACTGCATTTGTGATATGCTGCCTGTTCTGATTTCAGAATAGACTCTCCAGCTGGCATTGTGTAAAAGCCATCAGAGACCTCTTCTGTGACCTGATCGAGTTTTAAGTCTCTAAAACTTTACATTCTCTTGGTTTGTAGAGGTACAGGATAGATTGAAACAAACTTCATCCTGTTGGAACACGTAAATATGAGGGCATGAACAGACATGTAAAAGGTTCTCCATCCTGTCAGTTGAGATGGAGCAAAAAGGAGCAGAAATTACCCATTTGTTTAAATAATCAATAAAATGATAGATCATAATACATAGGAAAGGATAACAGACCTTGTCTGCTCAGACAGGAATGGTGAGTCTAAGGAAAAAAAGCTGCCGTTTGGGGAGAGGAAGAGCAGTCTCTGGCCTCAGCTGTTACACAGAAGGCCCTCTGTATTTTCCAAATGATCCCTTTTTCCCGTACAATGTATGGATTTTCACCAACTGATGGCCAGTTCTTATATTCTAAATGAAAAAAACCTATGCCTGTTATGTAATATAAACTACATGGGGGAAACTACCCGATTGCACATTAAGACCCACTATGTGGTCAGATTACGTCTAAGGGCTATAAAGTAATGTGTTTCAAGATGCCTTGTTTCACCAGGCCGATTTTCGACAGGCTGCTTCAGAAGCGGGATTTAGCTCTAATGAACTCCTGGATGGTTCCAAGGTTTGGAAGGGAATCCCAAGGGTGTAGGGAAAACCTTGCTAGATCCTTAGTTTGTGAAGACCATAAATGATTTCTATGGGTATCTGTTGCATCTGGTTAATAAGAGGCTAATACAGATAGCACTGCCAGCTGTTGTCATATAATGAAGATATCAGATTTCTTCTTGCAGGCACAGATTCGGTACCCAATAATCTATAAGCTTCCAGGGTGACTTTAAGCGAGTCAGTTAATCTGCCGCCTCCTCCTTTCCCTTTCTCTAACCTGGCAGTGCTGGGAATAGTGACTGCTTCCATGCTGTGTCCTCTGATGGCAATGGCAGTACTGCTCCTTGGGACAAAAAGTGGTGTGCTGGTGGCTGTTGTGCACTGCAATGGATATTGGTCTTTATGGTTTCTTCTCCTATACTGTAAATATCAATAAAGCCAGCATGTGCTGCATCTGTCTGGTCTCTTCTCACTCTGATCTCCCCTCTGATAAAGGAAAGGACCCCTTACCCCCCCCAGTATAACCCCTTTATGAGAAAATTTTATTAATTCTTATTTTGAAACAGTCCCTTATTTTTAGATGTTCTGTCTTGAGTGGCAGCAAGACTTGGAACTGTATTCATAAAGTGAGGCCAAGGGCTGCTGGCAAAATGCTTTTACCATTGCTTTTGCTCCAGTGGACCGTAAATCATGGCATGAACAGATGGAAAATATAGGATATACAGGTCAAAAAAGAAGAAACAGCCATGCAAAACAACCAAAAGTCAAAAATTACTCATTGCTACTGAATATTTCTTGTTTCAAAACAATTATGTTTAGAGTAAACTCTATCCCCTTTCTGATAGGAAATTGTCTCCAAGGGGAACCTGATAGAAACTGCTAAATACTAAAATATATAGGGAAAGGTACCTTTGGGTTTTGTTTTTTTTTTCCCTTATAGTGCTGTTCTGCACAGTGGAAGATTTAGAGTAGTGAACGTGAAACTGATGGACTGTTTTTAATTTTGTGAAAGAGTTGGACCATAAGGGCCAAGGTCTAGGTTTTGGTTTTTAATGAACTAGAGAAATTAAAAATATTTGTTTTGACTGTGTATGGGTGTGAGAGTTAGAAGGAAGGAAGGAAGGAAGGAGATAAAATGTAAATGATGGATAAATATGGAATACTGCTGTAAGCACCAGGTTGTAAGCTTGGACTGGGGCACTGAGCCTTAAGAAGCTGACTGATTTCTCAGCTTAATTCACATACTTGCTTCCTCTCTGGTCTTGGCCAAGTCACTTAATGTCACTGAAGCCATTTTATCACTGCTAATATCAACAATTATTTGAAGATGATATGCTGTATACAAGCAACGAGCAATTATATCTTCCCACTGAAGCAGTATTAAATGCCTTTATAAAATAAGTGATTGAATGTCCTGTGCGTTTACCCTATTATCTTCTCTCCTTTTGAATGCAAATTAATTATTAATTGTATTCTTTGTAACTGGCCACATGGGAGGGTTGTGTGCAGAG
>VYZW01029853.1:3752-20103 GCA_013401315.1 Balaeniceps rex | reverse complement strand
GGGTTAGAAGCAGTTATAACCTGATTTTGCCACAAGTCCCCAGTGCAAGAACATCCTGCGGGCCGTTATTGTGAAGATGTTTGCATCTTTTTTTTCTCCACTTATTTCACAGTAACTGTCCAAGTAATGGTACCATTGTGACAGCTAATGAGAGTTAACTTTGAATTGAATTATGTCAACTTAAATATAACCCCCTTAAGAACACCTTTGAGAACAATGAGAATGTCTAGATACGGGTTTGATGTGAAATGGATAGTCCAATTTAAATGAAAGCTTAATTCAAGTTAACATTTCTTTCTTTAGTGTCTCTATTTCTCAGAACAGATTGTTACTCTTTGTAATTAACTGACAAAAATAAGCAAAAAAACCCAGCAAACAGAAAATAATCACAGCGATGAAAGTTCAGTCTTCATGTAAGCAGGCCGTGCCCTGTCCCCCAAATTACGCTTCATTGCTGACTTGAAAGTTGTGGGTTTAGCCTATCAAATATGTCTAAAAGAGAGAAAATCTTGCAGGCACCTTGTTCTTCTTATTTCCTGACCATGACTGATGGAAAATGGCATTTGGCAGCAACATGACAATAACAGATCTAGACCCATGGCAGTCTGATCCTCTGGGGAGAACTCTCTGTCTTTAATATTGAGTTTCCCCTGTTCTTGTAGACTATCTGAGCATTGATGTTGAACAGATTTGCCTCCTAGTCTATGTGGCTTTTTGTGTTTAATGTTTTTAAAAAACATGTGGGGCTGACATGATACTACACACACCCCATTGGTCTATTTCTTTAATGGTTCATCATACTGGAATACACAGGATATTCTTCTGTGAGAAAGTAAATAAAAGAAAGTCCTGACCCAGGATATTCACTGATGGCTCTTGTATTTGGATTAAGCTGAGCTGCAGTGAACTGTCATAGCTCTTGTTCAGTTTCCCTGTACAGTTTGCCTTTAAAATTCAGTTGTGTCCTCTAGACAAAAAAAAAGAAAAGTGTATTATGGCCTCTTGCAAAGAATTTCTGCCTGTTTCTTATTCTATGACAGTAAATGTAAGTAGTAGGATTCATAATTTAAGCAAACACACACGCAGAAAACCGCTTTAGCATGAGAGTGTGACTGTTCTGTGAAGGTACCTCTTTATCTTCAATTAATGATTGGGTAATTTGGGAAAAATAGGAACAGACACAGTACTAATCCAGTGCCATGCCATCTAACGTAAGGCTGGTGGGTAGTCAATAAGCACTTGGGTAGCTTCGATAATAAAGAGGTAAGCCTGGCAGCTGAATTGCCTACATGCTGTGTAAAGCTCCCTTGGCCCAGAAGAGAGGTCTGTGAGATTCCAGGTATTTTAACCTCATTAATGCCTGCTAGTGTTTCAAACATATTGCTTTCGGATTGATTTCTCTGGGCTTTTATTTTGTTTCTAGTTTTCTTTTGTTTGTGTACCTGTTAGCAGTCTCAGAACATTATTAGAAGTTAAGCTATAAAGAAAACAGGAGTTAAGAATTTTCATGCTGTTTTACCATCTCGTTTAAAAGCACTCAGTATGTGAAAGGAGTAAGATAATGCATAGAAAGCTGTTGGTACTTCCACAAAAATAGTGCGGTATGCTTTTGTAAGGTGCACTTCTGAATTATGGTCTGTGATCTTACCACTGGCTTATGCTTCTGTGAAGTTTGTGTTACTTCTGCAGATGACTGTAAAATGGGACACACAGGATATTGAAAACCAGGAGCTACAACATAAAAGTTGTGCTCTGGAGATCTGGTATCCAACCTATGATTTAAGGAAGAATTCACTGTTGAAGTAACTATTAAAAATGAAGGGGTATTGCAAAAAGTTTGGTAACAGTGGTGCTGTGTCTTGCTGAAGGCTTCAGCAGGATTCCTGCATTACACATGTTTTGTCCTAAAGTAACTGGCAGCAATTGGAAATAGCTGGATATTTCTAGAAACACTGGAGAGGTAGGAAAACCAGGGAGAAAAGGATTAATAGCTCATTTTATAAGAGTTTTCAAGCTTCATGTTACTGATGGAATTTTGCATGGAACAGGAATTCAAGTTTCTAACCACCATTGCTCAGAATGCACTGCAGCTACTAGGAGCAGTCCAGATGCTTACAGATGTGTTTTGTAGATAGTGACTGACGGCATCTCCTGCTGCTTTTTAAAGATGGCATGAGTACCATTAGGCATCTCCTGCAACAAAAACCTGGCACCACTGTAGACAAATGAGCTTCTAACACTAACTTCAGTGGAGTCAGCATTTCACACCATGTCTCTGGGTAGACTGAGCATTTTTCTGTTTCAGTTATCTTGGTTAATTAGCCCATGGCTTGTGGCAGTATAGACCTGCATAAATCTTTCCTAGAAGATACGGCCTTAGGAGTGCCGCAGTGGAAAACAAGGCTGTACCATTGGACTTACTGACTGACCAGGGTCTTTGTACCATTCTGGTGTACCACCTCCTCAGGGCAGCACACGCCGCAGCACCCTTCTGCCAGGGCTAACCATCAGAGCTGCCAGAAGGAGGGAGACAGGGGTCTTCAGCTGCTGTTTAGCCAGGATGGGACATGTTGATGTTTGGCTGTTAGGAAAGTAGTGTTGTCCCATTATTGAACCTTGATTTTGCTCGTTACCCTAAATCTTTAAAACTTCTTAAGTTTTCATTTAGAATTTTGACTGGAGAAAAATCTCTCAAGCAGCTTAGTCTTCCACAACGCTTGAAGAGAACATAGGCAACACAGTCCAAACTGATCATATAATCTACAAAATCTTTTTTTTTTAATTAATATCTCAAGTCCCACTGCAGCCCACTCAAGTAATTTCCCTTAACTCTTCAAAGCCTGTTCTTTCATGCGTGATTTTTTTTTTTAATACGTATTATTTGTAGAGGATAAAAACCCACTGAGATGAAACGTCCCAGTTATATTTGATGCTGGCTCTCATTTTCATGTTTTTCTAATTGGTACAAAATGGATTATTAAGTATAAGTTCTAAAAATACAGTATTTAGTGTTTCGGTATTCAGTATGTGCCTTTGAAATGTATGTTTAGAGGCCAACAAGAAGTCTGTTTCTATCACGGATCATTCTTGAGTAATAACGTACAATGAAACTCTAACACAACCTTAGTGCTCCTGTATATTACACACTAAAACTGCAGCAGTGATATTTTTGTTGATATATTTAGGTGATATGAGAGCTGACACAAATTAAACTGACTTAAGAGTTTGTTCTTATTTGTGGACTTCAGATAGTCTCTTTGCAATGTACTCACACATTCATACATGAAGGTTTATTTTGCTTAATAACTTAGCTGTTGTAACAGTGATGTATCAAGAATTTAGCTTTTGTAAGATACTTGTGTACTGTGGACACTTCCTGCTGGACGTTTGAAGAGAAGCATTCCCTGGACATAATTTTCACCCATAATTTCTACTATGAAATATATAAAAATCAGTAAAGATGATTTTGCTCTTTTTCTCCACAGGGACTCTTCCAGTCCTCTGCCTCATCTCTCTTCTAGTTACTTGTCTTCCAGATACTAAAACTATAAAACTCGAGCTTGAATAAATAGCTGATATTATGAGTTAAAAGAAATTGTTTTCCTAAAAGCACGGCTTGAAACAGATTGGCTTGTTTTTCCACATTTAACTCTGGATGTCTGTGTTTCCCTTCCAAGGACTGTATGAATGAACACTTCAATTTCAGTCTTTCTTGTTCTCTCTTACTCAGCTCCTGCCAGGATTTTGACATTCAGCGGCACTGTGACAACTCCTTGGATGAAGGACATTGTCCTCCCTTGCAAAGCCGTTGGAGACCCAGCTCCAACAGTCAAATGGATGAAGGATAGGTAACCAGCAACTAAATGTATAGCTCAAATAAAGCCCATTTGCTTAAAATCCTGAGAGTTGTGATGTGGGTGATCCTGAATGACTGTGTCAGGAAGGAAAAGGACCATTTACAGGGACTGCACACGGTCACAGCAGATGAGGAGTTCAGAAATTCCTTGAACTAAAACTAACTGGCTGTGGTGATTAGAAGGTATCAAAAGGGAGGAAAAGTTACAAAGAAGGGGTAAAGGTAAACATTCAAAATGTAAAACCTAGGAGTCTTTTCTGTTTTAAGTTCAGGCACACAGAATAGTTTTAGTCTGAGAAAGCAAAATGTCTGATGCATGGAATCATGCTGTGGAGTGCAGTGTACTTGTCTTGCACATGTCTTGTTTTCCATTATTCTGTTTTTGATCTTTAGTTTCACAGTTTGACAGAGTCACTTGGAAATGCACATGGACAAGAATTTTCATCCAAGTACTGCATAAGCAGTGATACTGCAATGTTATGAAAGCCATCTTGTGCATTGATACAAATAGCTACTATTTTATAAGGATGGACTTTGTAACCAGGAACTGACTTTTACTCTTATTTTGGCACTTTTATGAAATAGCAGATAGTTAAGGAAGGAGTGAGTTCCCATTGTCACTCAAATTGGAGCCAGGATATGTGTGTTCTTTAAGCAAATGACAGGTGTTTCCCAACAGAAAATATTCCTTTGCTGTCTTTATTAAAGAAGACACCTCACCTTTTTCTTTCTTTCCATTCTTAGTTGGTTCAAAAAGAAAATCCAGTTCTGATTAATTTTGATTGTAACTTCTTTAATGTATGCACTTTGTTTCCTGTGAGGTAGTAACGGGACACCCAGTCTAGTGATGATTGATGGGCGAAGAAGCATCTTCAGCAATGGCAGCTTTGTCATCCGTACTGTGAAAGCAGAAGACTCCGGATACTACAGCTGTGTGGCCAGTAACAACTGGGGATCAGATGAAATAATTTTGAATTTGCAGGTACAAGGTAAGACTATTGGATCTATCTCATAATTGTTACCACAGCTATTAACTGCTATGTGCTGATAATGCATAAGTATGTCTGTTTGCAGGTATATGTAACAAAATATTAGTATTAATGTGTGTTAATACAAAATTTCATTCTTCCAAATGAATAAATAAGATATTATGCAGGTCATTCTGACTCAACCATCAGCATTTGATGATATAGTAAATGTTTTGCTTTTAGTGGAATGTTTCACACACAGTTAACTCTGTACATAAGCTTTTGTAGGGCTGACAACTGAGTGTTTGCATTCAGTTATTTTCTAGTTCTTCACACAGAAAATATCAGCTTATGCCTTCTCCTCACAAATATTACATGTATCATTTAAATATTGCAAAATTCAGAAAGAGCTTAAGGCTTTTTCTTTAGCTTCTGAAAAGCTATCAACAGAAATTTGCCTCTGTACTGAGACCTTGGACAAAAACTTCATTATGCAAGAGCAGAATTTTACTGATGGTGAATATGAGGAAGCATTTAAAATGAAACGTCAGTACAACTTCAACTAGCACGTATTGTCAGCTACTTTTTATATGCATGTTGAAATGTATATAATGTGTCTATTATGGTGTTGATATGTGTAAAAAAAGAGATAATATAGGAATACACATTAAAAGTAATGTGGAACAGAGCATGTGTATTCACATACCAAGAATTCACTACCCAGGAGATTTCCTTGCTCACTTACACTAAAGCAGATCCTAAGAGTGCTTCAATTGGCTGCAAACTGTTGTACCAGAGGGAAGCAAATAACCAAGTTGGGAATATGGGCCATGCTGCAGCCAGTCAGCCTCCTGTCCCTTGATATGCAACCTAAATTTCTAGTGCAAACATGAGAGAACACAGAAAGAAGTTGTCTCAACCACAATACAACTCTTTCTGCATAAACCAGTCCACTAAGCCTTGAAAGAAATGCCATAGTGTGTATTAACCTACCTACAATCCAACAGAGCCTAAAGATACTCTTCTGCAATGTTTGAAGCATGACCACATCAGGAAGTAGGGAGAGAAAACACTACCAAATGGAAACCTCATATATATATTTAAGTACGTACTTAATTGCATATCCTTGCTGTTATTGAACTGCAGTAACTAAAAGCAAATCCATATTACTTCCCTGAGGAACAGAGAAAGACTGGCATTTGATATGTGGGACCACCATCTGTTGTAGGTAGGGTGAAGCTGTGATGAAAGGTTTTACAATAAATCTTGCACGGTGTAGTGTGTGCAGTCTCTCTCCATGGATTCAGCCAAGTCAGTCAGAATAATGGAACAAATCCATCTCACGTAGTGAATTTTCCTTTAGAATATAAACTGTATTTTTTGTTTTCTTCAGCACTGTTTAGCCCTGTGAGGGCAGTAAAATCAACTTATCTTTGAACTAGTCTGTAGCTGTAAACCAGCAGCTTCCACTTCACATCAGCACTCATTATTTTGCAATGTGATGACTTGAACGTGAACTGCAGTGGGGAGCTTTTCCTGGAGTTTCAATTTGCAGGTAGAGCTACCCCTTAAACATAGGCAAAGCAGGCAATGTCCTCTGGCAGGAGACTGCTGGACACAACAGAGCATTTGTGACCTCTGGCCTGCTGTGCTTGTGGGCTGGTGTCTCAAGCAGTAACTACGGCAGGGAAATGGCAGCTCCTGCCAGCAGCGGTCACTGACACCACCACTCCCTTCCCACTCTTCCAGGGGTAGTGACCAGAGGACGTGCAACTGCTCTGGCGTCTCTCCTCCCTGGCTTTCCATCCCAGCTCTGCTGCTGCTTCTTGGATCCTTTCCCATGATGGACACTGTCCATGCCTCACTCCTTGATCTTCAGGCAGCAAAACTCAATTTGTCTATGTTTCTGAGGAGCTTGGAAACCTCTAGTAACACTTGTTCAGAAAACAATCTGTAAGACAAGCCAGACACAGTGCCACTGTGCATGACCAGAGCAGTGCAAAGGATTTGAAACAGGAACTTCCCTTTCTCCCCCTTTCAATTTCTGAACCTAGAATTGCAGATGTAAAGCACTTGGGTGAAGTGTTAGTAAATATTCACCTTTCAGGGCTCTAATTTAACTAGCTCTTTGGAGTTTTGCCTGCTATTCATCACTATTTTAGCAAACACTATCTTCCATGGCCTTACTGGTTTTGTGCCGTGGTTCTGGTTACCCCACTTGTACAAAAGGACTAGCTACATGATTCAGAGAGAATTCAAAGATGAGCTTTCCTGACTATAACTAGGATATGATCATATTGGCTCAGTAGACACCTTTTATACATTAGGCTCATGATAGATTTGTGAAGGTGAAGAGAAAGCTGGCTACTTTGCCACTTTCTGCCCCTGAGCATTGAGCTCTGGAAACCCAGCCACTATACATTGGTGCAATTTGGGGTCCCTTAGACTGAGCCTAAACTGTCTCAGTTCCCGGTCCAATTTCCAGTCCCAATTCCTTGTCCCAATTCCCAATCCCAGTTCTCCCTAGCCTTGGCTACTTGTTGGGATATAGCATGGCTCCTTCTCTGCCCTTTTATGCTGGATTTTCCTGCAAAGAAAACTGGACACTGGGCAGAGGATGGGAGATGAGACCTCTGTCTTACCCCTGCGCTCTGTCAGGAGCTGGTCCTGGGAACCGTGCTGTTCTTACGTCCCACAGTTTAGACACAGCCACAATGGTTATGGCGAGCAGCAGAACTGAAGTGTTTCCATGTTTGTTCAGCCTTTGCTGATAGAGTTGTGTCTTCTTTATACCAATAGCCTCAGCGAATAGATGGTGTGATCTGGAGGAGGCATGGGTCTGCCTCTGATCACAGATCTACCTATACTACCTAGTTAGCACTCACAGTTACACTTGCAGAAACTCTTGTTATGCACTTTTTTTTTTTTTTTACTTTTGTCATAATAGCCTGCAAGCATATGTATGAGTGGGGCATCATTTGCAAGTGGACATCTGTTTCCCAGCACTAAAAATTCAGCTTCTCCCTAAAACAGATATGAAAAATAATGAAAAATAATGGTTGGGTAGCACATATGTCATTTAGATCTGACAGGACAGATCCTCAAAATTCAGAGAAAAGCAAGGGTTAAGAACTGAAAGACAAAATTGTGTAGAAATTTAAATATAAAAAATGAGAGCTTGTCTGCTTTTGTCTTAACCAAGGATGTCAGCTAAACAGACACTTTGACAGAAATCATTTGCATTTTTTGCAGCTCAAAACAGTTATTTGATAAATGACTGTTAGAAGGGATTAAGATCACGTCTAATCATTTGAATCTATTTCCTATTTTTAACTATTTCCCATCTAGTTCCACCAGACCAGCCAAGACTCACTGTATCCAAAACTACGTCTTCCTCTATCACTCTTTCCTGGATACCTGGAGACAATGGTGGCAGTTCTATCCGAGGTAATATAATTCAGGTTAATTGCAACTTCTTACTAAATTGTCATATGTTTATAGGATTAGTATATAATTATGAATGGCTACAAAAAAAGAAAAACAAAGCAATCTGTATTGCTGTCAGCGCTTCATGTGCACTATCGTCGTGATAACAGCTTTCAGTAAATTGCAGTTTCTCTTTGTGGTGGTTTAATCACAGATTTAATCACTTTCTTCCAGCGTACCCTCAGCTGTTATGACAGTTACTCTCTCTGGTTTTCCAGACATGTAATCTCTAACTGTTCATTTTTGAGGGTCCAGGTTCATCATCTGGTCTTTGTTTCTGATTGAAGGGTATTTAGAAATGTCTACCCCTTTCTCTTCCCTTTGAAGTGATCATAAAAATGATATTTAAGCTGTTGTAAGGGTAGGCAAAATGTGTTGCCTGGTATCTTTTAGTCAGGGAAGAGGTGTATGTCTTCCTGTGCACGAGATTTTTCTAGTTTTATTAGGTCTTTAAAATGATTTGTCATAGTACCTGCAGAATTTGTGGTTTGTGTCTGGGTTATCGTTGCCATCTGTGCTTTCCCTGCAGGTTATATTTTACAGTACTCGGAAGATAACAGTGAGCAGTGGGGTAGTTTTCCCATTAGCCCTAGTGAGAGGTCCTACCGTTTAGAAACACTGAAATGTGGCACTTGGTACAAGTTTACTCTAACTGCTCAGAACGGAGTGGGGCCAGGACGCATCAGCGAGATCATTGAGGCCAAAACGCTTGGAAAAGGTATGTTGATTTCCATCGCCTTTGCTCACCTAAAGCTGTTGCATTCTGCTGTAGGTCTTGGTTTTATGAGAAGACAGACTTGGATATTTTAATACTATTGGCTTTGGAAACATTTCCAATTGTGTCCATGCTGTGACAGAAGACGCTGTCACTGCGGGACTTGAAGCATGTACCAGCTGATATTCCTTCCTTTTCTCTCTCATAATTTTTCTCTCAGATGGATTGGTAGATATCTGGGAAGGGGGTGTCTCCACTATCATAGGCTATAGCAGTTACAACTACTGCTATTGCCATAAGGAAATTGTTTCCTCTCCTGTCGCAAAAATTCAGGGTTTTGTTTGTCTGGATGTTGAAGGAAGACTGGGAGTGTATTTAGGAAATGGAGCCAATGTCTCATTTCTGCTCCAAGCTGGTATTGCAGGAGCCATGCAAGTAGCACCCTTTGGACAGGATAAGTGTCAAAAATAAAGGAAAAGTTTGGATAAGCTCTGCAAGGCGAAACAACCAAAATCTGTGGAATTCTTAGCTAACTCAGCAATGGCTTCCGTGGTCCCGGTTGCTGAGGGTAGTTCCACATTGCAAGTATGTGTCAGGATTATAAGCAAATTTTGCAACAGACTCTCTTAAAGAGGCACTTTAGAAAGTCATACCCCTAAGTCAACAGAGTGGAGTAACTTTGCGTAATGCTCTCAAGATCACCTCATCTTGCATCTCTTCACCGGTTGTAAGAAATACTCTGATTTGGGAGCAGTTTCATAGTAAAGATAGATTATTGTGATAGGTGCATCTGCCCTTCTTTATGCTATTCATCACACCTGTACTGTTGCAGATCTCCCACGCATCACAGCGAGGTAGACATTTCATTTGACACTCAGTGGCATAGGGAAGACCTGGTATGCAGTAGATGTGATTGGTATCACTTGCTGAAGCTCAGGGGAGACCGCAGATCAGCTGCATACATGTTGAGATTATCAGTAGTCAGGGAGAATGATCTGCTGACCTTAAAGAAAGGGACATTTAGAGAAGTGGAAGTTGAGTGTTCTAGTTTTCTTTTCATGAAAAGTAAGGTTTACACCTGCTTCAGATAACATCCAAATGGTTCATGAGAAAGGAGATCTCCCGACCTTTTGAGTTTCTCTGGGATTTGATATACATGCCTGGAAACTACCTGGGTTACTTTTACAGACTGAACCAGGTACTGTGTGATTTAGAAAGCTGAGATCATTCTCATTCATGTGAGAGCTCCAGAAGCAACTCTGTACAAAGCTATTAACAGAGCCAATAGTTCATAATACGCAGCAGGAATCACCAGTTTCTTTTAGATTCCTGTAGAATTTAGAAAAGAGAGTACATTTTGGTACATCTCTTCAAGGCACAAGAATAGCAAAAACAATCTCATTGGATAAGTTATCCTTTATTATATAGAATAAAAAAGCACATTATAGATAATTTTCATCACATTAGGTGTAACTTCCAATAGTAAAAATATTTTGTTTCTGCTAAGCAAATAGCAATTATACTTTTAAGTGAAGTAATATTTAATATAAATAGCATTTGTTGATGACCTGTCTTTTGCACCTACTGTCATTAGTTCAATTCTAAGGTGCCATTTTTACTGTCATTACTCCTGTAGTGCGTAGAACTGTCAAAAAAACTTTAATGTAACTATCAACAGAAACCTACATTTGATCCCAAAGTAGGACAAATAAATAGAAATGTCATCCCCTTTCTGAATGGAAACATCTTAACTCAGAAATAAAAATTTCAAAGTATATATTATTTTCAAATATATCATGTGCAGTGTCAACATATTAATATTTTTTAAAATTTTATATTTACTTGCAAGTTCTTCAAAATTGTCATTTTCCACAAATGAAAGCCTCCATACCCTCAGACAAAATTGTGTTCAATTCCACTTCAAAAGAAGACTAGAGCACCAGTGCACAATCTTCAAGTGTATTTGTCTTCTGTGGTATTTCTACATGGTGTTCTGAACCCTCTTTTTTGCATAGCAGTGAGCAGGGACATTTACTGATATGAAGTGTCTGCACTAGATTTACAAGTTGACTCATGCCGGTCCATGCAAACCGGCAAGTCAGTCTGTGCAGAGATGTATGGATTTTTTTTCACATATGGATTTGAAAATCTAGGTTTGTGAGTCTGGCACAAAGTGTAAAAAAAGCATTTAAGAAGGTGGGGTGGTGGAAGTTGAATATATAGATATTGAGTTTAAGATGAAGTTAGTATTGTCCTAGAAATTATCCTTTAAGTTTTATATTTTTGAGAGTCCTATATCTGTAATACTTAAGCTTTTCACTTGTATCATTGCTTCTAGAGCCACAGTTTTCGAAGGAACAAGAGCTCTTTGCTAGTATCAACACCACAAGAGTGAGGCTGAACCTGATAGGCTGGAATGATGGTGGCTGCCCCATCAACTCCTTCACCCTGGAGTACCGGCCATTTGGGACAACAGTCTGGACAACTGCTCAGCGGACATCCCTGTCAAAGTCCTATATACTATATGACCTCCAGGAGGCAACCTGGTACGAACTCCAAATGAGAGTATGCAACAGCGCTGGCTGCGCAGAGAAACAAGCCAAATTTGCAACACTCAATTACGATGGCAGTAAGTATATCTTTTTATTTATATGTCTGAGATACTGTTTTTACTTTAGTGTCTTATGTGATTTTTTTGCTTGTCTTTCTTTCTTTTTTCCCCCCATAAACCCCTTTTTGAACTAGCCACGCTGACAGAGGGGTAACTGTCTCAAAGACATAAAATGCTTACTGATTTCATGACAATAGGCTGCCAGGCAGAAAAAAGGAATTGTTATTTGTCCTCACTGAGGAAAAGCTCCAGCACCAAAGTCAATCAACCATGAGACACGTAACCATAGGACACTAGGTGTCATTAGTTCCAGTGGTCACAGAAGCACTGGCTAGTATTTCATGCATCTCTTCCATGAAATTTTTGTCTTCCATACAATTGGTTCCTGCAGCCATTCGCAGTGGTGACTGGCCTCATTTCTGTTCCACGCAATGTCCTTGTGACACAGCTCAAAACCCATTATGTGACACAACGGAGCAGCTAACTAGCTTGTCTTCCAGGAAGGCCTCCAGACAACATCCTCCAAGGGCACAGCAATGGCAGTGCTATTATCCCTATTTACACACAGGGGAAAGTGAAACCAATGGCTGTGACAGATGGCTCTGTCATGCCCGGCAGCAGGGCACAGAGGACGAAGGAGTTGTTGCATCCTGCCCTTCTGCCAGGGGTCACTGCCCACCCTGCAAAAGCCACAACGTGAGGGCAAGAGCAAACATGCCAATTTGTCAGTCACTCCAGCTCATATCCTGGCATATTTATTGGAAGTGATGGTGGCACATATGTGCTTCTGCTGACTCTATAGCGGGAAATGGCCATATTTCTGGCAAAAAGGCAATACAGATGGCTCCAGATGGCAACTTCTTGAATTGCTCTAGTGTCAATTGCCAGAGCTTTGCTGGAGACATCCAGTGTAAAATGTTGTTGTGTCGCCAGGGATACTGTGCTGTATTGTGCAATCCACTTGATGACATCTGTACTGTCAGATTAAACAACAGGACTAGTGAGCAAGTTCAAACAAGAACTGGTAATTGTCCAGCAACAGCACCAAATTTTTAATTGTTCATAACTCTGTGTTAGTAACACATCTCCCTGCCACACTTCCATCCCACACAAACCATCACTCTCCAGGACAATACCCATGTATGTCTCAGGGAAGAGCAAGCAACAGGGACCAATCCCAGTCAGAAGTATGGGATATGAATCAGGCAGGGTTTAAACCTCTGCATCTTACACATCCTCTAATACTATCCCAGTCTTTGCACTAGGTACTCATCAGTTGCAGATAATTAACAACACTTGCCCTCATGGCTCACCCTTTTGCAAATAACACATCTCCTCATGTTTTTCTGTGAAAATGTCATTTTGGTAAGCTGCTTCACAGTTGCATTATTTCAGACACTTTAAAAAATTAAGAGAAAGATTTTGTCTCAGCACTTTGGAAACCAAGATCCAAGTAGTTATTATGCAAATGCTGCCAGGTCTTGCCAGGTAGACTTAGGACCTGTTTTACTGATTACTGAGCAGTATAGATGTTGTCAATAATAACTGTATCAAGTATTATGAGTTAATTTCTTGCCACATTACTTAGCCTATCCTCTTTTCTTTCCAGTGTCTTTCTACAGGCAGCATCCAACTTTCAGTGATCTTTTTTTTTACATCCACAATTATTGTTACATATATATGACTGGGGCAAACAGTCTTAAGCCATACCTTAAAATGAGATTATATGAAAATGCAGGTCCAGAGCCTTAAACTCCGACCAATAGCGGTGAAATCAAATGTATGCTTATGATTAACTGATTTGAAATGTTGTCAGACTCTGCTTTTTGGTTAGGTGATGATACTTACCTTGCTTTCACATACTGTGACCTGCACGCCATTCGATTTTGTGTGTTGCTGGTGACCTGCACGCCATTTGATTTTGTGTGTTGCTGTATGACAATTTTAAAAGTGAGAAAATTAAACAATAAAAATATTTGTAACATTACATTTCTGGGCCACTGTTTCTGGTCAGCTGGAAAATTTCTCATTTAGGGCATGGATGGGTTTGTTTGTCAAGCATGCTTTGCCAGGACTATATTGTGCCTTAGAGAGGCAGCATGATGTCAAATACTGACCGCAAGGTTGAGAGAGGAAGNAATAATAATATTATTATTATTATTAATGAAAATGAAGATAGTCTATTACCACATAAGGAATTTCATAGAAGAACTATTTCAATGCTTCTAAAGCAAAATTTGTCCCTACAGAGTCCCAGCTCCCCATTCATTTGTTCCTTGGTAAGCTGTATAGGCTTAAGGCACTTCAGAGTTGGAAAATAGCATCTGATTAGAAATCAACTTTTTCTATCAATGCTTCATGCAGAAATTTTTGCTATCATAGAGAGTGAAATTTTCATTTACAGAAAGCATGCCAGTGGAAATTTTTGGCCAGTTCTGCTTTTGAGTGCTAACCCTACCTCTACCATTGATTCGTCTTGTGATGTGAGATTAGTGCCTTACAGCTTCTGGAGGTCACAGCTCCCTTAGGATAAAACAGATACAAGGATAATACTTTGAAGATTAGATAATACGTGTATGAAAATGCTAGGATACCAAATGCTAAGAACAAGCTTAGGAGCTTTAACAGTCTTAAGATAAAGCCTTTGTAAACTTTGTAGAAATCCTTGAGTTACGTGGTCTTTCAGTCTTTTTGTTTGGACTGCAGTAGCTGATTGTTATCTGTGATAGAGGTCCTGAGAAATATCATGACTAAGTATCCTTTACCTTAAATCTCTTCATGGTGAATTAGGTCAAAAGGTTAATGACAGATCTACCGTGCAACTTTTTGCTTTCTGTTCATAGATATTTCAGCTAACCGTTTTCAGCTTACAGACTTTTTGACCTTCCTGTGCCTTGTTTTTCAGAACAGTTGCACTCAGTACTTAAGGACGTATTTTTAGCAATGTGCAGCTGTAGTGTGTAAAGCTGCAAAGGAGTTTCCTGACTCAGAGCTCAGCTACTCAGTAGCCCTGACATTAAATCAGACCAGCTTGGTAGCTGCTCTAAACTATGCTAATTGATTCTAGCCCACCAGGGGACTTACTACCATGAAGAACAGTTAGGACACAGGAAAACACTTGGTAGTCCTAAAGTCATAAGGTGCGATAGGAGATGCTGGAAGGGCTGCAACACAGGGGAAAATGGGGTCAGAGACATTCAAATTACAACTTCTATGAAGCACCAGTAAAGCAGGCTAGCAAAGGGCGATGGTGAATTGGCCTGGGAAAAAAAAAAAACCAACCTCCCAATTCATCTGAGACTTTGTTATGGGGAAGAACTGCAATGGAACAGTAGAAAAATATTCAAAACGCAATTGTAAGAGAACAAATTTTCCAAAGTACCTGATATAGGTTTGGATGGTTGTAGGTTTTCTGTTTATCTCCATCCCTTTAGGGAACTACTCTTCTCATTATATGCAACTCAAATAGCTCTTCTGAAAAAACATGGCTTAGAATTCTACATTTTCACTGTGGTTATGGCACTCACATTGTACTGCATCATATCAGAATTTTTTTTTCTGATACTGTATGGTACATAATGAGATATAACTGTATCACACAAAGCAGCAATTAAAATGTAAAAAAGGATGTGTCAGTTTTTCTATCTCACCCTCCTAACCTTTTAGCAAGTAGCCACTTTTATGTTTCAGTAGCTGGTTAAAATTGAATAGCTTCCATCGAAAGTCATCACAGTTCACAATATTTGCGTGTTTCTACCCATTTCAAACAAATCTGCATTTTATAGCCTCATTTGTGGTTGCATTCAGCAGCTTAATAGTAATCAGGAAATGAGTGAGAAGCCTTCCATGACTAAACAGCCTTCCAAAGAAAGTGCTGCATTCTTCTCATGTCCTTTGGAAGTAAAGAAAAAAAGAATTAAAACGTTCGAGTATTATATATCACTGGGAAGCCAGGTATATTCAAAATGCAAATATGTCCCAAAATGAAAAAGTGAGCTGCCTGCCGATGCCAGTAGTTTGTAGATTCATTTCCCTCATTTCACTCTCAAAATCTGATTGTTTCTATCCAGTATTACTCTCCTGTTTTACTGATGAGTATAATGTCAGATGCTCTTTAGCAAATTAGCATCAGGTTGGCTATCTGAATTTCAGATCGATATCACTGCTCCACCCCTAAGACGTGATATAAGAATGTTTCTGTGCAAAGGATTCATCTGAGGTACACAGCACAAAATGAACTTTGTCAAATATGTTCCTTATAAAGAAAAGCCCAGCAGAAAGTATGAATATGTCGCACCAGTGCTATTTTCCCATAGTAAGGAGTAATATACATAGGTAGTAGTTTTGAGATCTCTTACAGCTTTGTAATGATTTAATATGACTTAAAATTAATTGTAGTATTTGGCTGCATAATGGGCATGGTTTTCTTCCATCAATGAATGCACCTCTTGATTTCTGATAATCTATGCGTCTCTGCAGTCAGTACCTTGTTACCAGTGTGACTGGTTACGTGTGTGTGGCCATTACACCACACATGACAAATCCTTCTTAATGTTCTGCATGCAGCTGAAGCAAGTAACATGCCATATTCCCTGAGAACTCAATCTTTTGTCTTCATTAATAGGCATCTAATATCATGACACTGTTTCCAGGTACAATCCCTCCACTCATTAAATCAGTTGTGCAAAGTGAGGAAGGGCTGGCAACCAACGAAG
>VYZW01029849.1:755-15375 GCA_013401315.1 Balaeniceps rex | reverse complement strand
AAGCCACTCCAAATGTGGAGACACAAGGTACCAATTAACATACCACAGAAAACTCCGCAAGTGCACATTTCTGCTGTATGCACTACAGACAAGTCTTTTTTTCCTTCCTCCCATTCTCTCTGGTCACAGTTCATTGCTACAAAACTCCTGAAGTAAGATGAGTTGTGGCATGAACCTGGAATGTAATCACAGACCTTTACACCTTCAATCTAAAGTATTCCCAGAAGAGTTACTGAATGGCATGCCTCACATGTTCCAGAGAAAAATTAACTAGACCTTTTGCCATATTATAGCCATTGTTCTAATTTCAGCAATGCCACAACATAGCTCCAGTGTGTTTAAATAACCTGTAACTTAATTTAATATATATCTGACCACAAAGCCTTTCTTCATTTGAGTAACATTTTTTAAATGACATATGTTTAAAGGAGTATATGCAACTCCACTGTTCTCCAGCCATTCCTATTATGCAATGGTTATCTAATCTCTCTGTGTGCCAGTCAGTTATAGCCTCAGGACATTCAGAATCTGCTGCAGTCATAAAAAGAGAAACATCATTTGGTTTCAATACACATTTCATATATAGAATTTATACACTATAAACTATAAAGTGCTAAAAAAACCTGCTAGCCAAATAGCCCAAGAAATTTTTTAGGAAACTATATAAACTGACTCCACAAATATGCCACATAATGGTTTAGAGATAAAATTCTACATCACGCAGTTGTCAGATTCAGCTCATACATGCAGAATTAACGTAGCACACAAGTAGCTACATGCTCTTTCTAATAACATAACTCCTTGGAAAATACGTAAGATGTTTCATTCATTTCTGCAATTTCCACACTGTCCAGATTAATTTCTTGAAATTATATTCTGTTCATGAGGACAAATAATAAAATACAGCAGCATCCCTCAATAGTGAGCACTTCTAGCTACACAATTAAAACTGGAGGGATCAATGGAAAACTAAAGGAACTTAGTATTTAATTTTCAGCTAGATGAAAAGGAACTTCCTCTGGAAGGCAAGAGTTCAGAACATCTCGGCCTTTACAGGGACCCATTCAGAGCTCAAATCGGAGGTTCAAATCTATGTGCTAAGAACTTCTGGGAAGCTTTCTAGTATTTATCTTCTTAAAGCTGGGATTCAACACCCCACATGCCACGTCTCTGTTGGCACTTCTACCACTAGCCTAGCAACACGCGGATTTCTAAACAACCTTCTTCTCACAGGATATGAACATAATTTCTTCTGCATTTGATCAAGTCAGAAAAAAAATCTACGTGACTGTCCTTGTAACTCCAAAAATCAAAATTGCTTGTGCATGAAAATAAAAGAGTGACACCAACCACAAGAAAAAATGGATTAGCCCTTTGGATATCAAAGTAAATATTGACATGATTAAAGATCAGGCATGATCAAGGACATTGCTAAATTGATAATACCTTAGTGAACTGCAGCCATTTGCATTGTTGAATAAAGGCTGTTCTAGAAAAAGACTTACGTACGGCATCTTCTAATATTGTCACACCAAACTCTTAAGCCTCTTGCCCTGATGATGCAATCCATGACTTTACATGTCTGTCTTCTCTAAAGACTACAGGGGGAGAGTCACACTTGATCACAGACAGAATACTGAAGGACAGACGTGAGAGCTTCCTAAAGAAATGATGAAGAATGGGTGTGTTTTATACCTGATCACTTTTTTAGATCTTAGGTGCCTCCCTGAATCAGACATCTAAAATGAAGTAAGAGTTCATTTCAACTTCATCTGGGTATAGCTGAGTACATCTGGAGACAGAAGACTTTTTTTAGCTTGGTGGAAGAGAGGAGGAGTCCTAATCACTGAATTAGAGAATCATGATCTTTATAGTTCCTTTTCTCTGGCCCCATAAACCATGCACTCTCTGCTGTACGACATACTCAGTTGCAGACCATCCGAGCCCAGTCCTCCCTACAGCCTCTTGGTCAGGGCACCCTTCTGGGAAACAAAAGATACAGGATCTAATTGCTGTAGGCTAAAGAAGTCAGTGAACCCACTCAGGTATCAACCTTTCTGATTAGGTGGCAGCATCATTTCCACATGTGTTTTTGAAGAAAATTTTGTTCAGATTTAGGATGCCTAATTTGCAAATCCAGATCAGGACAAGTTATTGGGACACTTGGCTCTGCCAAGAAGGCAGATGTTCTGGGTATGAACAATACAACATGAAAGTACTCAGGAAATTTCACTTGGGTCCTATTAAATTTCACGTTCCCACTAACACAGGAACGTTTTGTAAAGAGCACTCTTAAGTGATCTTAAAAATTATTAGGTGCAATCTTCAGCATATTTCTTCTATATTTATCCCTTGTTATGCATCATTGTAGTTTTGTGGCTCTAGGCTGAAGCAATAAAGTGCATGGCAACAGCAATTGCTTGTCATTAATATTTCTCAGTTTTGCTGTTTATTTGGACATTTCCCTCCCTTTCACCCCACTTTTCTGGTGAACAAGATTAGTTGTTCCTCAGCATTGTGATCACACACAATATTAATCCAATTGGCCTGGGATTAAATAACCATGAGACTGCAAAATCTGAGATGTCCTTCTCAGTTCAGTGATGATTCATTGATGATAAAACGGGTGCTCAAGAGCTCTCTTCCTGCTAGGATTATAACTCATCATGGAATTTTCAGTTAAAACCCAATTCAGACTTATGACAAACTAAGGTCGCTTCAAAGCTTCTTTTGAACTTTTAATGGAGAAATGTCACCAAGTGACTTGCCATAAACTTTAATCTTGTGTGACATACTGAAGCCATGAAGGTGAAAAGTTTGGTCCTGATTATGAATTGCATTGTTCTGAATACATTTCCTATAGCTTATGTTGAAACATTTAATGAGTCCTTGAATTACAAGTTACAAACATAAATATGGTTAAAGTCATAGATAGGCATGGAAGCCAAAGATTCCTCTCCAGTGGCTTCAGACTATTATTTCCATTCTAAATAACAGACTGTAACAACCTTCCTACATAAGGGCATCTAAGTCCTTCATCAAAAATCAGAACACCTAACAGTTATTTAAGATGACAAAGCAAAGCCCTATTCTTACTGAAATCAATACAAAATGCTACATGAATTTAATGGAAACGGTATATGGCTCTCAAAACTAGTTAGTATTGTGCTTTTCAAATAACATTACCTATGACTGATAGGCAAACCACTACATTAAAACTTCAGCTTTTATTTATCTAAGTGTCTCCTCTGTATTTTGTCTTGAAACATCTTCCAAACCTGTCTCAATTCTTTAAGAAGCTTGATTATAGCCAGAAGCATGTAACTTCTGAACTAATACTTTCTTAACTCTGCGTAAGTAATTTCTCTCCTTTTCTCCAGCCTCCTCACACAACCCCATTTGCCTGAAGTCTTGCTGTCCTCTAGTGGTGAAGGGCTATGACATGTACAGTTATGGGACCATTTAAAAGTAGATGTCCACTCCTTCATTGTGATTTTCATCATCTCTGCTCTGGGTAATTTTCAGGTCTCTCAGCAAATGGATTCTTGAAAGAAGCTAATGATCTCAGCTTGACAGACTGTAATAAAGTGACTGAGTGAAACATAGAAAGTTCAATAGCTATTTGATCTTAGAACTATGCCCCAAGGTTGAATTTGTTAGGCGGTTTACAATTAACATACAATGTATGTTGTATTATTTTTAGCTTGAAAAGAAAAGGCCAATGTGTTAGAGACTCTCATAAACATGCATATAAAAATAAATCATCTTAAGACTTTAAATGGGGTTTTCAGTACATTTCTTCAGACTTCAACTGTACAGTCTTACTTCTAAAACTTAAGTTTATGACAAAGTCTTGCTTATGAATGTAAACTTCTAACTTGTTGACCTAATGATGAACTGCAATCAGTTTCTGAGTTACTCCATCTCCTATACTCACTAACAAGACCTTAAATTACTCAAACCCCAGGTATGCAATTTCATGTCAGGTCACAGAAAGACTGTGTATGGTGTCAGTCAGTCATAATGATGGATATAGCCTCAGCCATGCTGTCACATGAAAAAGGGAAGAAGACCTCTACTTCCCCACCATCTAGCAGACATTCCCTCAGCTACATCCAGCTCCAGAACCCTACACACCAGTCATAGTGACTGGTGAATCATGGAACTGCTGTCACTTAGTGTGAAGGTCTCAGAGGGGGACAGAGGCAAATGCCTTTCACGCAGATGAATGAAGTGCAGTTGTCGCAACAGGGCAGAGACAACAAAGTCATTCTCATGCTCAGAGCTAAGATCTAGCATTTTCAGGATTTTTGGAAACAATAGAGTGCCAGATTCAAAACAGATCATCTCAACTGAAAAATTCACCCTGACTTCATTGTGTTTTACATCAGGCCTCATGTTACACAAAAGTAAGAAGCTGAGTAAGTAGATCAGTCATTTAGCTTATTCAGGCTTGCACTTACTGCACAGGGTAGAGTACGGGGGAAAGCCAACCAATTAATAAAGAACAGCTCAATAGCAAGCAACCTTTTAGAGCAAGGTCTTCATTGCCACTAAAAAGAGGGAAGTGGAACCATATATAATTCAGGACAAAACTAATCTTTTAAAAATTACCATACTATATCTTTTCACTGTATGTCCTCAATAGAACTTTCTTAATCATGTTCCATCAGACACAGATATTTTTGAATAATGAATGAGATCATAAAAAATCATCAACTTGATTCAGTGCAGGCACAAACAATTTAATAGTGATTTATGAAGGACTTCTAACACACTTTGCTTATGCCTGTGGTACATAGCCTTAAAAGTCACTCCAGCATCTGACTTAACAAAAAGGATGTTGTGTAAAAGTTTGCTCAGCCGCCTTTCATTTAAAGCATTTTCTGCTTTCAGGTCATTATCAACATTCATTCTAATCACAGCTACTCTTATTTTTAATGGGGAGTCAATCTGTGGCAACCTATCATCTTCAAATCTTCCTCATCTTCCTCTTATCTTGCTGTATCCTGACCTTGTACACAAAATTTTACAGGAATACATAGGTAATAACATATCAGATATATTATTTTGTAAAATGAACATCTGCTAACTTGGAGCTAAACCTAATAATGCATGTAAAAAAACAACCTTCTTTCAGAAGGCCAGTTCCTGCAGCTGTACTTTTCTCTATGGGACAGATCCTCAGATCCATAGATTTTGTTTGTTAACAGTCACCAACAACTCCTAAAATGAAATAAAGTCAAGAGTAAGAAACTTCAACAATAAATCATGTAGTAATATAAGTAATCGTTAGGCGTAATGGAGCCCTGCTTTCCTGGAGATGGCTGAACACCTGCCTGCCGATGGGAACTAGCAAATTAATTCCTTGTTTTGTTTTGCTTGCATGTGTGGCTTTTGCTTTACCTATTAAACTGTCTTTACCTTAACCCACGAGTTTTCTCACTTTTACCCTTCCAATTCTCTCCCCCATCCCACGGGGCGGGGAGGGGAGGGGGCACGGCGAGCAGCTGTGTGGCACTTAGTTGCTGACTGGGGTTAAACCACGACATGTAGTGGATATATCAAAGACAAAAGCAATACCCCTACAGATGCCACATAAATGTTTTTAAACTGTAGCCCAGCAGATTTTAAGTAACAGCAAATAAAGTATTTAGCATGTTTGCACAAAATTGTCTATGCCATAAAGCGCAGAAGTCCATGGGCTTCTAAGCAACACACACCAACAAAAAAAATAGTCTCAGTAGGAGAACATTGGCAGAGTAGTTGTTCCATTGTGGATCAGGAGTATAGATTGCATACCCAAAGGGACAGTTAGAAGAGTAAATTTGTCAGAGGACCAGCCGATGTACTGTATTCCTCATTATGTGGATTCAGAGATGGAAAGCAGTCTGGTTCTGTTACAGCTGAAGTCGTGAAAGGGCTTTACAAAGTACAGGTCCTCATCTGACAAATACATCTGTACTGCATCTGGCTGAGATAGAGCTAATTTTCTTCACAGCAGCCCGTATGGTGCTGTGTTTTAGATTTGTGACTGAAACAGTGTTGATAACATGCCAGCGTTATAGCTATTGCAGTGCAGTGCTTGCACGGCGTCAGGGCCCTCTTGGCTTCTCACTCTGCCCGCCAGCAAGTAGGCTGGGGGTGGGCAAAAGGCTGGGAGGGAGCACAGCCAGGACAGTTGATCAATATGCAAAGGCATATTCCGTGACATATAACGTGATGCTCAGCAATAAAACTCGGGGGTAGTCTTTCCAAAGTAGCTGTTCCTCAGAGACTGGCTGGACATTGGTCTGCTGGTAGGAGGTGGTGAGTGACAGCCTCTGCATCAGTTGTTGGTGTGCATTTTGTTTTTCTTTTCTCTCTTTCCTTCACTAATTAAACTGTCTGTATCTTGACCCACAAGTTTTTCTAGCTTTTGCTCTTCCAATTCTCTTCCCCATCCCGCTGGGCTGGGGTAGTGAGTGAGCAACTGGTGGGTGCTTACTTGCTAGCCAGGGTTAACCCACCACATCTCACACATGGATTGTCTTAATAACCTTCCTAAATTAGGTAAATAATAGCAATGTTAAATATGAAGCTGCTCAAGTATCCCAAATGTCTTCATTGACCAGTGAAGAACTTTATGGCACAATTCACGCAGCATCAATGTCCTCAAAGGACTAAGAACTGGGCTGCTCCAATTGAAGCTTAAAAAAGTAATGTAACATGACAAGGCAATTTTTTAAGAACTTGATATGATATTTTCTCCAGCGATCGATTTTCTGGGGAAATTAATTTTTGAAAGTTAAGATGGCTCATCCTCAGATATTCTGAGACACTGTTTCCAACACCTGTACAATGAACAGTTGGATTTCTTTCTGAATTGTCCTAATTGGTGATTCAAAGCAATCTTTGTTAGCTTACAAATTAGATGTTGAAGCAAGCTATTCTAATCTCTAAACATTAGGAAAACCAATCCATGAAGCAACAGGGAAGCAGTGTAATTTTTCTGTTTAGAAAGGGTTGTGTTAATATGGTCTCTACTATCCATAAAAATTCTGTAATGCACCCAGAGGCAGCATTAGAGAAACAGCATCTACAGTTCTTCCAATCTATTTGTTAATGTCAAGTGGATTATTAGAAGGAATCCAGGAGCTCTTACAATACTACACTTCTTATTCTAGGCTTAAAGCTTGGAGATTTTGACTTTCACGAACTCAGAATATAATGATGATTCAGTTCAAGCACCACCACGAAGGTATTTTTAATTATTCCCAGAGCTCAAACAGCAGTGAAGTGGAGAAACAGCCTGATACCAACATGCAAATGAAGAAACCAAGAGCCTTGCTTTGTTGCAGAATTACAGGCTCATTTGCTGAATCACCTAATACTCTGCAGGCTATCTTATTGTCAATATTAGGGAAAACATAGTAGCACCCTTCCTCTTCCCACAGTTGTCACATATTCTGTATCCGTCTTTTTCACTGAAATGGGGTTTAACTGGAATAGATCATCAGTGTAACCATAAATGATATTCAGACAATAAATTATTTTTTCCTCATGAAAACAAAGGGGTAAAGTTAGGGCAAACAGCACATATTCCCAAACCCCAGAGTTTTTACTCAGGGAAACAAAACAACACCTTTTCTCTGTTGTACACAAAAGTAATTTTCCCCTCCAACAGATTTTGGAATTCAGGGATGTATCATTGGAAAGACATTTCTAAGATTTTTTTTTCCTCCTGTTAAGAGGAAATGGCTCCCCCAATCATAGCTAACAAACCTGGCACGTATGTGAGGTAAAATCTGCTTTAAAGTAGTGACATTTTTGTTTTTCACGCCAATGGTAGAACAGGTTCTGAGATTTGGGAACAAACAGGCGTTCTCCTCAGCCTTGGGGATCTGCTCCTCCAAAATTCCCAGGATGGGTGAAGGAACCAGATGGGGTTTTTTGAAGAGGCAGAAAGGGAAATGGCATAAGGATAATCTAAGGGGCAGATAATCTAGGACTGCCTTATTCCTGAATGGGAAGGTCTTCAAACAGAGAATTGACAAATTTCAGGCAAGGCCAGGAGGCAGCACAAGGGTGCAGGTGCTGAACTCGGGCGTGACACAGCGCCATTACCCAGCACCTACTTCTTGATAGACCCACTGCCACCTCTTCTCAGTTTTTCTTCTTCGGAGCGTGCCAACTCATCTCAAAGGTCACTGTTTTAGGGCGGTGAAAGATAATTCCCCCACAAAGTCTCTACCACACAAAAACTTGTGGCACAACCTGTGTGCCCGTTTGGCCGAGGAGAACCGGGCATTATAAACGTGTAGACCAGCCCGGGGCGCGGCACAGCCTGCGGTCTTCAGGGTAGGTGATGGACCCTGCCAGCCCCTGCTCTCCGAGGAGAAAATGGACACTTTTTTGGCTGACACTGCCCGGCCAAGCAGCAGGGCCCGGCGGAGCTGAGGCTTCCCCTACGCACACTGAGATGGTGCCGGTGGGAACGGGAGGGTTTGCCATGCCCTCGCGTTAGCTCCTGTTTATAAAAGCAAAACCTAAAAAAAAAACCCAACACTTTTCCTCAGAGGAACAGATTCCCGCCCTTCGGCCGCCGCCAGGCTCCTCCCGCTCACCACCGCCGCAGCTCCGCCCTTCCCCGGCCTCCAGGGGCGGTTCGTGTTCCCCCTCACGGGCTGCTCTAGCAGCGCTCCCCGGGACGGAGCTGCTGTGGGACGGGGCGGGAGGCGGAGAGGGAGGGAGGCGGCCCGCGGCGCGGCTTCCTCCCACCCTCCCTTCCTCGTCCGGCCACCGCAAAGAGCGGACTATGGCCCATGGGCTCGGAGGGCCCTCCGGCTCGGCCGGGCTGGGGTAGCGGTGAGGGTCGCTGGCCGGGGTGAGGCGGGGAGTAGTCGCCTCCGGGAGCGGCTCCGTCTCGGGCATGTCCCCGCCGTCAGGGTCCGTCGGAGGCACTGGCTCCTCTGCTCGGTGTTAAAGCCTGCCCCGGCAGCGGGCGCGGCTGCGGCGTCTCCCGGCCATGGGGACGGCGTCGTCCCTGGTGAGCCCGGCGGGCGGGGTAGGGGAGGTGATCGAGGACACGTACGGCGGCGGCGAGGCCTGCGAGATCCCGGTGGAGGTGAAGCCCAAGGCCCGGCTGCTGCGCGGCTCCTTGCGGCGCGTCGGGGCCTCACGGCCCGGCGGCCTCATCGGGGCCAGCTTCAAGTCGACGGCCTCGGTGCAGGAGCTGGAGTGCGTGGCCGAGTACGAGCGCCTGAAGAAGGAGTATGAGATCTTCCGCGTCAGCAAGAACAACGAGGTGGCCTCCATGGTGAAGAAGGAGGCCAAACTGGACAGGGAGAACAAGCGGCTGCGCGCTGAACTTCAGGTAGCTCCCGTCGCCATCCTGGACGAGGGGGCTGAGTGGCAAAGCGGGGCCCTCGTGCATGAGGCTGTCAAGGACTCGTCCTGCTTCCCAGGAAAGCTGTGGCAGGGAGGTGACGGGTGTGATAAGTTTTCCTTCCCAAGGAAGGCAGGGTGCTGGGGTAATGGTGTGCACCCTAGTGCCATCCTGGCGAGCTGTCAGGATGCAGTCAAGGTGTGCCTCTGGGGATGGGGACCACGCAGTGCGTGGCCGTCATCCTTAGAGCAAGGAGAGAGATGTAGGGTGCTGGGATAATGTCGTATTCAGACCGGAATTTCACTAGCTGAAAAATAATCTAAAACCTTTTATCAGTGACTGCTGTCACTTAGAAAAATGGTGTATTAAATGTTTTCAGGCACTTCAGAAGACTTACCAGAAAATACTTAGAGAGAAGGAAAGTGCATTAGAAGCTAAATACCAAGCCATGGAGAGAGCTGCTACTTTTGAACATGATCGAGACAAGGTCAAAAGGCAATTCAAGGTATGGCAACTTTTCTTTTCCTGGGAAAATGACCCAAAAAAAGATAGATGTCACTTGGCCACATTCCCCCGATGAACTTTTCTCCAGTAGCTTTCATGAGGACCTCTCTTTCTTAAAAAAAAAAAGCCTTATCATAGCTGTAGCTGCTTATTTCCTTCAAGATAATCCTACCAAATCTTCTCTGTAAAACTAAGAGGAAAAAATAGAAAATAACTTTTTAAATATTAAAAGGAGACTGTGCAGTGATACATCGGAACACAGGAATATATTCATATTTGAGAGCGACAAGAAAACAGGCTGCAAACTGACACATGCTGAAGGAATGTATAAACAGAGTTCCGTTATTTCTGAATACATTTTTTATATAGCATTGTAATGTTTAACACTTCTAGCTTACATTAAAGAGAAGTGTGTATTGGTGCATCTCTTTTGGCTGCTAAAATATGATAGCCAGTTAAAGACAAAAGCCTTTGTACTTCCTGGAGGGATGACTTGAAAGGCCAAGCTGATGCTTCTGCTTTTTGCTTGCTGCGGATGATGATACTTCTACCACCCAAAACAGAGCAATAGGTCCTGGTTTTGCACAGTTTTCAAGATTCCTGATATCTTTAATTGTAACAGGTGTTAATGTTTGGCAGATATCTAAAAAAGAGAATTGTTTTTGACCTTATTTAAGAAATAAGACTTGAAAATTTCATCTCTTTCTATTTAAATCTAGGCTCATGTTTTCTTCCCTTCACGATAGTAATATTTTACAAACAGAACAGGTGGAGATGCTTGATGACTCTCTGACTTACAGAATTTAAATTTCTGCACCAATCAAAATTAAATACAAGATGATATGTAAATGTAAAAAAATACATGGAAGAATAAAAGGGAACCTTTGAAAAAAAATTATTACATGTAGTGATTTTAAAGACAATAAACTTTAAAAGGTGAAGAAAGTTACCTGCTGTTTTTTAATGAACTTCCCATACTAATGCAGACTTCTAACTTTCAGAACAGTATGGTAGGGTTTAAAATGGTAAAATTTTAAAAATAGATCATCTTAAACTATGTTTCCCTGCTCATTTATAGGCTTCTGATGGCTTCTTGTTCACATTTTCATGCCTTTGCCTGCTAAATAAGTGCTAGAAACTTGTTTTTCCAATTTAAAGCAGATAACATGAATTCAGGAACTGATATTGATTTTTAAGAGATTGATGGTTTGTATTTCTTAGGTTTTTTTCCTTTCCTGTTCATAGATTTTTAGAGAAACTAAAGAAAATGAGATTCAGGACTTACTGAGGGCCAAACGAGAGCTAGAAGCAAAACTTCAGAGACTCCAGGCCCAAGGAATCCAAGTGTTTGATCCTGAAGAGTCTGATTCTGATGATAATTGTACAGATGTTACAGGTGAGCATTTCATCACCAGCATTTTCTGTTGGAATGTGACTGAAGTCTCTGAACAGTAAAGCACAAGACAAATATTTATGTTCTTTTGAAAAAAGTTTTATTAATCCAGGTTGAAAAGCAACATAAAACAGTTTAAAGGGTAAAAGCAGCTGACGTTACAAACTTGGTTTAGATTGTGGGAACCCCACATTTCTGGTCTTATGAATGAATACATGAAGAAAAGAGAGTGCTGTTTAGACACAGTGACTTAAACTTTTTTTTTAAATTGTTCCATGAACAATTCTGAGTTTTCTAGTCTTTTCTGAGTTTTCTGATTCTAGATCTGAGCAATCATGTTCCAAAGGATCCAAAAAGCACACCTGAAACTAGAGGGAATCTGAGATAGACTTACTGTCTATGGATGATGAAGTATGCCAGTCTCAGTATACTTTTCAGAATAGCAGAGTTAGATATTTAACAAACATAACTGACCAAAAGCATCATTTTACTGAAGAATTTTTTGAAAGGGAAGCCCTAGCAATCTTAATGACATAAAAGGCAAAACCTTATATATGCTGTAAGAGGTATTTGATAACATGGGAAGGATTCAGATAAGTGTGTGATCAATCCTCTGACTTTGTATCTGGTTGAAAATAGAGCAATAATTGCAGCAGTTAGCACCTTAATGCTCTTAAGGGTGGCCGCCATTACTGCTTTCACCATGAAATGTTACTGAGGAAAAACTGCGTGCAAGTGCTGTTGCATAACCTTTGTTTTGCTTATTGAGATGTATCAACTGGCACATCTTGGCAGAGTATAAATATGCAATCTTTAAAAGAAACATTTCAAAATGCAGTGATCGGGTTTTTGAATAGTAATAATGCATTTGATGAACTTTAGTGGTACAAATAGTCTTGTTTTCTGTTTTTTCTTTTTCTGTCTTCTTTTGTGTTAAATTAATTTCTAAATTCACTCTTCCCTTTTTACCTTCTTCTAAGTCTTTTTCAATTTCCTGATTTTCTCCATGGAAGATTTATTTAGTGTCTTGAAAGTTGTATATTGATTGGCAGAAGTGTAATCCAAGCGTATTATGAAGAGATACTGTGAAAGCTCTTTCACACAGCACAGAGAATATATTTCAGTCCTGACCTACAGCCTGTTTATGCTTTTTCAGTGCTGGAATATTCCTGAATGAAAGTTGTCAATTTTGTGATGTGCACAAATGACTGCAGCAATACTGTGAACTGTTTTCCTGATTTGAAATGCAAGTCAGCATTTGAAACGAACAGATGTGAGCAATCCATATAATAACAAATATTAGCGAATAACCTCATCCCATTAGCAGCATGGCTTCTCATTAACTTTGGACAAGTGCCCATTTAGAACTACAACACACAAAGGTGTGAGCAAATCTGCTAAAGGAGAAAAAATTATGATCAGTGGCATGTGACAGTAGGTTTCAGCTGGAGTACTTAAGACTGATAATTTACCTTGTTTAGTGACAATGAAGAGGTTTTCTTTGTTTTCCAATTCTTAGCTACTGGGGCACAATCTGAATACTGGAATGGAGGAGCTTTGGGAAGTGAGCCATCTATGGGTAGTATGATGCAACTTCAGCAGTCTTTCAGAGGGCCTGAATTTGCTCATAGCTCTATAGATGTTGAGGGACCATTTGCAAATATAAACAGAGGTAAGTAATGGTAGTTTGTTTTGCTGGGATTATATGTGTCTATGTAATTTTTCCATCCATTCTTAAATAATTATGTTCTTTCTTAGCTCCTTCTCTGTCCATTCTTGGGTAATTTGACTGAAGGGTTATTTGAACTGAAGGGTTCTTTATAAAAGTAGAAGGAATCTGTAGCTGTACATGCCAATCTGTGTTTAATATATTTGGTGACTATGGTATGTGCAGCAGTGATTCTAGCAAACAGCAGCGAATAGAGATTCAATGTAAGTAAACCAAATACCGTTCTGTTGTTTATGTTGACTAAGGAAGATAGTGATCTCTCTCAATATCTGCTGGCATTCTTTTTTCCATTTTTATTCAAATTTTCTACTTCTTGAGTATGAATGTTACGTTCGTATTAGAATAAACTATATCCCTGCTTTTTTCATTGGATTTGTATGGGGTTTGACACTGCTTAGGGTGCCATTCATGGAAATCTGATCGCAAGACCAGGATGTATGCAATGTTATGTGAATCACTGTTAGATATTTTGTTATCCATAATTGTTGCTTTTGAATTTTGTTTCCCAAATGGCCACTTATAAATTGTCTTCCGGTACTCTGGTTTCCCTCACTGTTATCCTGGCCCTGGAACCCCTCCTGCATGTAGTTTAATTTGCTGACAGCTTCTCCCTTTTTTCTTCAATCCTTCAGGCTCTGATTCGGAAGGCTGTGCCTACGAAGTGGGAGGGGAAAGTCTGCTCTGTGATGGCTCTGGCTTCACATGCTAAGCCTTTCATTGTGCCATGTGGTACTGAAAGGGCAACCTATTCCTAGCTTGAAAGAATGACCAGCCACAAAATCAAGAACCTAAGAAAGTTTTAAAATCCATTGCTTCTATAGGGAATTGACATACAGTACTACAGAAAGCAATGGACTTTATCTCAAGAAGAGGAAGTTCCCATAATGTTTCACTGTCATTTATTTGCATTGTCTAATTGAAATACATGTAGACCTGGAGAAAAAAAAAAAACTTCCATTATGAGTGATTTTACTATTCCTGCATATTTTTACTTATTTTACAACTATCATCTTGATTTTATGGATACATTTCATCAATCCTTTTTAAAGGAAATACCATTTTAAAGATAATATGAATATATTTAACACTGTTGTTTTGCCACTTTATCAAATTATACAACATTATCAGATGATATGGGTTCTCTAAATTCAAATTTTTAAAATTAAAATAGTTGAGTAAAAATGTCACTACTATTTTAAATAAAATGTATTTATAATATTAAGAGGTGATGACTTATCTGTTATGCACTGTAATCAGGTGTGAAGATCTCTAGGCTTCATTTTGTTTTTTTTTTCATTGGCAGATGATTGGGATGCTGCTGTCACCAGTTTATTACAGGTTACTCCTCTGTTTTCCCACTCTCTGTGGAGTAACACAGTAAGATGTTTTATTATTAGTACTGATGAGACTCAACCGGAAGTGGACATCTTCATTAAAGTGAGTACCTCACAAACTTACGCTAACTTACATGCTGTTTTGTTTCCACTGTGATGCTTATTCTGAAATTTGTCTAATATTTCTTGAAAGCTTTAGAAGGTGTAGCCTGATTTCAGTGGTCAGTGAAAGTATTGTCAAGGACTTCAGGGGAAGAAATTGCATAGAGAAATGAATCATAGAATCATAGAAT
>VYZW01029846.1:1363-20490 GCA_013401315.1 Balaeniceps rex | reverse complement strand
AAAAGTAACTCTAACTCAGCTGAAACCAGGACAATGTAGCTGTGATTTCTTACAAGGGGCCACCCCTGAACACCTGGAGCAAAGGCCCAAACATTGTCATGCTGCCCTGTCTGTCTCAGTCGGCAATACTGATATTTGTAACCCTATTTTTGGGTGGCAGAAGGAGCACTCAGGAAGTCTGCAGAGCCAGTCAGCTCCTCTTTTGAAATTTCAGGGAGTGGAGATGGTAAAGGAGCCTGGGCCTCCTTGTTTGTGTCAGAAATAGTATTTCCACTTCACAAACCCTTTCTTATGATGCCAAGGCTATTTGATGCTGGCTTGATGAATGGAAGCTGTTTGGAAAAAAACAAATTCCCAAGAAATAATTTTTCCTTTGGTTTAAATATTCTTCATTTTCTTTTCAATTGGTTGGAATACTATTTTATTCTACTTTAAAATTGAAAACAAGAAAAAGGAGACTGCCTTTCTGAATTTAGGTCACTTGTTTATGAATGCTGTGCAAAATAAATTGCTGTATCAGATAGGTTTAGTGTTAATCCTAATAATGAAAATTTAATTTTCCAAGTGATTTGTATTCATTGCAATGACACGAACCTCTGTTCTCTGGCCTTTGTGGGTATGATGGCATTAGCAGAATTCTCACAGCCTTTTCTCTACTATTTTTTAAAGGAAGAGCAGTTTCCAAACCAAGCCTTTCCCTTTTGTGATGCTATCTACCTCCTGCCCAAGAATTCCAAATGTCAGTCACGCTGAAAAGGATTTTCGTGGGTGGATTTTGAAGGGTCCAGTAGGTCTAAGGTGATGAAACTGAGTCCTTCTTGCCGATACATGTAAAAATAGTCCTCATAGTTGGGATTAGACCTCTCAAACGGTAACTGTACATGTATGCGTGGTGGAGCTTTTAATTTGTAATGTTAATTGTAGTTCAGCTTGCAACTGTCTGATGCAACCTTAATTGCCTGATGCTGGGAGGTCTGTGCCAGAAATACTGTACTTCATTTGAGAAGTGGCATTTCTAGGAAGGCTGTGGAAAGGAAAAAACGAAATCCTATCCTAGAGAAAGCAAAGCCCAAATCATTCTGATTATTCTGAGCCTCTGGATGTAGGTAAAGCTTTTAAGGAGCACGCAGGTATTGGCATTCCAGGTCTGCAGCAGTTACAGTGGAGATGCAGCTGAAAGGAAACATTTTCTGAGTCTAATTGTGCAACCAGATGTGGACTATGCAAAACCCATTAGTTCCAAAGCACATCCCAAGGGAACGCAGATAGATCAGCTTCATCCGTAGACTGTGCTCATGCACATGAAGTTTAGACGTTTTTTCCTCTGGGAAACAAAGTGCTTGCTGGTAGTCTTTTTTCTTGAAGAGGATGCAGAAACTAATTAGAAATGTCAGATATAATACAGAGCATTATTGTTTGACCATGTTGTTTGGTTTTTATTATTACAACTAATGTGTCAGATGGTAAGGCTGTCTACGTTAATTGGTTTCCTTCATTGAAGCCCATCTGGATCATATTTTTTTGTGATTTATATGTTAAATTAGTTGGTAAGATATATGAGAACATCCTTTTGTTTCCTGCTTTAAAGGCATGTTGGATCAAAGTCGTATTATCTTGCAGTACTTTTATGCATATGTAGCATATTGTGATTCCTTTTCAAACCATGGCGTATGTAATGGTATTCTTTCATTATGTGGTCTTGATTGCTTATTTATTGATTAGATTTTCCTTGGTGATACTTGAGCCTTATGAAGCCATTATGAGCTTGGCTGTCTCTGAAGTAGCATCTGTGAACGGAGATGTCCACGTGCTTCAAACTTTCATCCACAGCCAGGTTCCAGTTTGATACCAGGTCTGGTCAGCATTGGCCTGAACTTTCTTTTTCCCTCCTTCTTGCCATTTTAGCACCGTCATCTGGGTGAGGCCAGGAACTAGTGCTGTGATGCTGAAGATTAAAACGATGCCATTAGCGTATTGCTGTTGTGAGGGGAATGCGAATCCTAATGAGGACATGGGCTCTGTGCCAGTTCAGAAAAAGTCTCCCTCCTTTTTTCTTCAAGTTAAGAGAAGTTTTTGACGTTGCATTCTCTAGATTTTAATGAATTGCTGACTCCTTTGTATTTTGTTATTGTTCTTCTCTGCTATAATTACTCAGGTTTTTCTTTTTCTTTCTGAAGCCGAAGCAGTATAAATGAACATGCAAATGCTAGAAACCATTTAAATGGCAAAGTGACAAAATTAAAATAAGAAAAGATGAGCTTCCCTCAGGCCAGGAGAGAACCCAGGTTCCCCTCATTAGAGCCAAGAGGAGTAATTGCAGCGCTTTAATCTCCAGTGTCACCGCACCGGTTACCAGCCCTGCCTGTGCAGAGCTCGCGGCAGGCAGGGCACGCCACGCGGGCTGCCTGCTAGGAGGGAAACCCGGCGCTTAATATTTCATAGGCAAGCGAACAGCTGACGTGGCAGTGCTGTGCTGTGCTGTGCTGGCGGAGTTCGGTACCACCGTCCCAGTGTAACTGTGATTTTTTTGAGCTGCTTCGTATTCATTTTTATGCAAAATGCTGATTATTTCTGTGAAGAGGAGAAATCAGAAGAGTGATTTTAATCATGACTGTGTTAATTTGATGTGAGCTTTGGCTGTTTATGAGCTTTCTCTTTAATCGCGCTAATTGTCAGTTATAATGTGAACACCATTATACAGTAATATACAGTAATTTATTTAGTAAATGAGAATCTTATTCCAAGGACCATACTGCAATATGCCATAGAGACCTCATCCCTTTAATCTTACATGAACAAACTTGCACTGTCTAGGCCAAATTGGTAATAGGAACGTCAACTTGGCTTCTGAAATAGCAATGTGATTTCGTACCCACAAGTGCCAACATGCATGTTTTTGGAGGTCTCAAGTTCTTCTCCATTAAAAAAAAAAAAAAAAATCCCCCCCAAAACCCCAGCAAAACGCCACAAACCATCCTAGCAGTAAATGAAGAGCTAACACCCTTTCATGTCAATTAACGAGCTTTTACATTATGTTGATAGATTCATTTTACTAAATTATTATTACAAAACAATAATTTGCATTAACAATTCTTGCTTTTCTTTAAACCTGTTTCTTAGAAGACTTTCCAGGTTCTAATGGTGTCTTTGTTCTTGCTACTACTTTGATTTTCTTCCTTTTCCCTTTGAATATACATACTAACTTCAGCGTGGTCTAGATCTACAGCTAGTTGCTCTGATCTGAATGCTCAGATCTCCTTGCCAAAGTTTATCACTGTGTGCTATCCTACCTCTCATTATATCACTTAAATTCTGATGTTTTATATTATCACAGGCAGAAGACAATCAATGTCATTAATGTGGAAGAAAAGTGTGGTATTCAGTGCACAAAAAACGTTTGCTACAGGGAATAAACTGAGACTCATTAATGTTTTTTTTTTTGTTTTATCCTGAATGTTAAGTCTTTCTATGACACCTGGAGTCATCTACAGTATACGTCCAGCCTTTTGTCCACCTGTGGATGGCAAGGGATATTTACTTTTTAATGTTAGGATTGGGGCCTTTTCTGTCCTTTAGTTTTACTCTTGGTGCATTTGTAAGTCTGTTTAGATTTGTGCATGCTTTTTGACGTTAAAAGATGAATCTATCACAGTATGTTTTCTTGATATACAGGAGAGAACTAACACCCTATGTTGCTGTGTTGCAGCTGGGTTTATTATTTCTGGCATCCAGCATATCTGGTAATTGCAATTTTGTAAAGATCTCTGGTGTTGGCTTCAAGCACAAGTAAAGACTAATTGTGAAACAGGGAACCAGCGTTGGTTTTATTTCCTTAT
Source organism: Balaeniceps rex (assembly GCA_013401315.1). Lineage (NCBI taxonomy): Eukaryota > Metazoa > Chordata > Aves > Pelecaniformes > Balaenicipitidae > Balaeniceps > Balaeniceps rex. Next base: position 16,654 of record VYZW01029846.1, on the reverse strand, counting down.
ATTTTGCTTACCAGTTGCTCTTCAAATTTCCTTGCCTCCATCTGGCAGGATGTAGCAAAGTAGAAGTCAATAAATGATGGAGGGACCTCAAGAGGACCATTGGGAATATATCACAGTGAGAGACTGACTGTCTGAAGTAATTTTACTGTAATATTCTCTCCAAGGACCAAATCCACACTTACAGGGGGATACTTAGAGCTCTCAGTGACTTTGATGGGAGATGTGCTGCTGAAACTCTGAGTGAGGATTTGGCTCCATACTCATGCTGTCTGTGCTGTAGAGTGTCCAGGGAATTTCGCACGCACCGCTTATTCCATCTATATCTCTTACAGCACCCCTGACTTAATCATTCAGACAAGGAGATGGCTTGGGGATTTTCACATTTAATTTGTTTGGTTTTTTGTTGTTTTTTTTTTTTTTTCCCCCCAAACTGACACTTAGCATGGTTTTTTTGGTCTGTTTTCTTACACTCTTCTGTCTCCCCTTTCCCCACAGTCTTCAGGGGTCCAGATAGCCATAAAATACTCTAAAAATACAAGATGCTAAAAAGCCAAAACTGCTGTTCTTCTTGTCTGCAGTAAAGTAAGACTTTACTCCAGGAGTCTCCAGACTTTACTCATCTTTGCTCTTCACCACTTTTAAAACCTGTTCAGGTTTCTCATCGTCTGGAAATCAGTGTGTCATAATTTTAGAACATAAAATGGATGGATATATTGAGCACATGGCTGAGTTTCCATCACGTTGCACTGTAAAGACCATGAGCAGTGCAAGTTAAACATCATCTTATAACTGTCTGGTTTGCTGTTCTATTTTCCTTAGTGTAGCTGATACACTGTCTCCTCACAGTTGTCTTTAGTGCCTCCCATATACTGACAGGAGAATCAGTTGAGACTTTAATTAATGACTTTATTGCAATCAAGGTTCCATTTTAGTGCAGAATGCTTCATCTTGTAGTAGTGAAATATTTAGTCTCCATCTGGCTGATCTTTTCTGTGAATGCCCTGTGATAATTAAGAAGAAACATGAGACGATGGTCTGAAATTAAAATATGTTTAGTGGAGGGGTTAGCGTATCTTGGGACTGTTCGTGTAGAGACCCAGACAAAATTTAGGGACGTAACAGCAGTTTGGTTTTATGGCAGCATCTTCCTGCTGCCTGCCAGGCCCCAGTAATTTCTAGAGTGAGTTGCAAATGTTACAATGCATCCAGAGTTTTATTTTGAAATAACTATCCAGTAACACGAAGCAGATATAACTCATTTCATGTTGGCTGGGAATGTCCTGCTTTCCCCAAAGGATTTACACTGTCTCGTTGAAAAGGTCGGAGGCAGTAGCACTATACTGCAATTACAGTATGTTAATGATGAGCTAAGAGTTGTACATTCCTCTTAACAGAAATCCCTGATTTTCTACATGATTAATTGGAATCTGGAAAGACTGACAAGGAGAAGGAGGATCAGATGGGGTGAAAATAAGAGATAAGAGGCTGACAGCCAGCTCTTGTTGTAAAGGAGAGTTATTTTGAATAGGAGAAAAAAATCAATACAAAGGTTGGAGAATTTGACAGAGTTATAAGAGCTACTTTAATGAAAGGTAGCAGATTCAATAGCATTGTTACTTGAAATGTGGGATTGTCTGAGTTAGAAAAATGGGACTGTCTCTCCCCAGCTGTAAAGGTGAGCTTTACGTGCTGAGCTTACTGGGTACTTAGGCCACTGGATTTACTGGCATTCACTCTGGACACTCGTTGTGGCAAGAAAAGGGAAAAAAGCATGTACGGGAGCTTGCTAAATTCTGTTCTTCTGGAATAGTTACTTGATTATGGGAGGACAAGGAACAGGACAGCAGGTGATAGCTACCTCTGCTGCTTCACCATGCTAGATAGCTACCATGTTGGAGTGTCTGGCAAGGCTTCTACAAAGTAAAGTGTTTCATTATGAGGAGGTGACTTTGGCCGTAGCTGTAAGGAGCTGGCTAGGACTTTGATAGACTTCAAAGGACATGTAGTAGGAGCTCTTCTCTGACATGTCCATGTCAGCCTCCTTCCCGCAGCAGTGGTGGTGAGAGGTGAGCGCAGGTAGGGAGGCTGTGCGTGGAGGCTTTCTAACCCAGGTTAGAGGCAAGGAGCCAACCAAACCCCAGCATCCCTCTGTGCAAATACATCTTGGACAGAAGCACCACTTCATTTAGCATGGCTAGGTATGGGGGCTTCAGTAATACTGCAGAAAGAAACTTGCTCCTGCAGCTTTTAGAGGGCTATTTTATTGCTCTCAGGGGAAATGGCCACCTCAGTCTTAAACGGGGAGCCAAGTTTCCAAAATTGCTCATTGCTTTTTAAGTTTGGGAACTTAGACACAAGAAGGCAATTTTTTCAGAGTCAAATGCACAGCCATGAAGTGCACGAGGCTTACAGAGAGGTGAGCTGCAGGTCGGTCAAGTGTCCCTGGGCTGCGAGCTCTGAGCACGTGTACGGGTGCGCTGAGTGTGCAGGTCGGGTGTGTTTGCATGCCGTACTGTGCCGGGAGGCTGTACGCAAGGGTCCTGGGACGTTGGTTAAAAACACGTGGAGTTTGATAAGTGCGCAGCGCTGTCTCTTTCCATCCAGCAAGCCTAACAGTCCTGGGACTATGGGACATCTTCCCCTGGAGATGTGTGACCCTTCGTAGTTATTCCAATAGGCCCTCTGGAAATAACAACATTTGGGGGAAAAAAGAAAAACAACACTGCACAAATGTGTTAAGAAGTGATAATGTTTCCTTGGCATGCAAAAAATCAAAACAAAACCTTAATGTGGTTAATGGGCTTGTTGGTAGCTTGTCGGCCAGTATTTCCCATGGAAGTCATTTCACTGGGTCTCAAACAGTGGGACTAGATTTCACCAATGTTAATCATGATTTAAGGCAGCAAGCAGGAAATGATTTAAATTGTCTATTATACTGGTGCTTCACTGATTGCGTTTTTGTTTTTTGTTTTTTTTTTTTTTTTCCCTGAAGAATTCTAAACAGTTGCTATAATTTCATGCCAAGAGAATAAATTACGTCAGACATGTTTTTTGCAGTTAGAAAACTCAGTACATTTATTCAGGTTTTACTTTTTTTTTTTCTGTTTTATGACATGTTAAAGAACTGTTTTCTAAGGGATGATGACCAAAAGCTTGTGTAAACCAGAAAGGAAGATGCATCTTGCTGTCTGGTTATTCATGTGTCCAAAAAGGTTTTTGTTAAAATTGATTTTATAATGCGGGTCACCAAAAGGCTTTTTAATTCTAGGGGGAGACAGGCTGTGAAATGCATTCGCTGCGGACTGTGCTGATCAGTAGTATCATATTTACATTCTTGCCCTCCCACCTGAATCCCTCTGCTGTCTCTTACATTGAGTTTAAAAGCTCTTTGGGACAAAGAGTGCCTCTTTGTTGGGTTTGTGCAGTGCCTGCCCCAGTGGAATTCCTGCTCTGGGATACAGCAGTGCTGCTGCTATAACTGCAGGCTTTGCAGGGATGAATTGCTTTGTTTTTTCTGTGATAAAGCTTCACATGATGTAAGAGATCAGGCAGCAATATGAGTGTAGTCCCTGTTATTTCCCCAGTTCACAGGCATTGTATTTCCAGACAGGATGGGAAGGTTAACTAAAGTTGAAATAGGATCTAAAACACAGCAAGAGTTTACTGTCTGGTAGAAATGAAATAACAATCAAGTGGTTGAAAATGAGAAAAAAAGGAATGTGTTTGCTCATGCTTTGAGACACACAGCACTCATCTTTCTGTAAAGAAAAAATGATTTTGGGAAAACAGTCATATCCCTGAATACGTCTGTCCTCCTGCTCCCTATTTTTTCTACCCAGCTTAATAAGCAAAATTCTGTATTCTTTAATTAGTTGGGCTTTTCAAGCACATGCCTCGAAAGGCCAATAATGTCCTTTTCTATCACCATCCCATCTAGGCTGTCTGTCCTCGGAGGGGGCTTTCCTTTATCCTCTGGCTTCAGAGAGGAGGCAAAGCGGGCTCGCATTTCCAGGAAATCGCAGCCCCTTCTGTTTCCTGCCTGCAGCTGCCTCCAGCGCGCTCACTGCCTGGGCAGGAAAGCCTTTGTTATCGTATCCCTCAAAGAGGGCTTGGGTATCATCGTCCATTGACCATTCAGGAGGGTTTTTTTGTAAAACATAGCTCCTGATCTACACATGTGTGAGAAATACAAATTTTGGCTTCCCACCAGAATTAGAAATAGCGTTACCAGGTGGGAAAGAGCTTTTCTCCCTGCAGTGGGCTAACAGTTTGTTAATAGTTTATTCAAGCACAGAAAATGGCACCTGGTCTGCCAAAAGAGCGTTAGTTTCTCCAGAGGGGACTGTTAATTGTCCAGGAAAAGAAGATTAAAGTGTCTCCCTAATAAGTTAAGGATGAATCATTCTTCTCTGGGACTGGGGGCAAATATGATTTTTGAACAGACTCTCAGACACCAAATAAAGGGTGGAGAGGCAACCTTGCTCACCCCGCATGGTGAATGTCACTTGAGAATTAAAAACATGCGTTAGGACAAGATCTATCACACATTTGTTACGGAAGGGAGAGAGATCTTTGGGATTTGATCATGCCAGGGATGGATTAAATTTCTTGAATTTTGTCATTTTTGTCTTTATAGAGCTTTTAACTACATTCTGTGTTTTGAAGTTCATGCCTGCAACATCGCTTGTGTTTGCTCTTTACCTTAACCAGATTGCTGTACGGGTGATTTTAGTTGATTTTTTATTCCTACATCAAGCCCTTCCATGCTTCAGGGTGGTAGTGCCTACAACTAAGATAACAAATTCGGTGCTCAATGCCTGCATGCAGTGCTCAAGAGTTTTCAAAGAGTAGCAGATTTAGCTTTTTAAAATGCAAAACGACCCACAGATGAGTAGTCAAAATTACAAAATTCATTTGAGAAGAAGAGGAAACCTCTTTTCTTTAGTTTCTCATCACCCTTGGTTGAGCGGGAAATTCTATTCCCCTTTCTCTGAGGAGTAGATCCTCTTAGGGCAGGCTAGTGCTCTTGAGGAGAAGGTAGCTTGCTGAGAGTTGAGTGACACATTTAATCTTGTGGTGGCACATAGCAGGTAGGACCATAATATCCCTTAAGAAAAAGAAATGTCATTACATCCACTTCAAAATAGGAGATTGGAGATAACAGGAAGGTTTTAAGAAAGATTCATTTGAAATTCTTTGCTTGAGAGGTCTCATTCTGTTTGGGAGGCAGGAATGTGAGCACTCACTTAATGAGCTGCATTCAAAAGATGAAACTTCAAGAGAGTAAAGTAAAACCCATTATTTCCTGAACATAAATGGAGTCACCCATCCTCAAATCCATAGTCATGTCTTTCTCTTCAACCTCATCTAATATTCCCCTTGCTCCCCGTTTAACTAGGAAAAATTTTAAGGGGCCTTTGCCTCCAGGAAATACCCGAAGTAGATACCTTCAATCATATCAGTCACTGATGTTAAACCACATGCTGTTTACTAAGTAATGCTGAAAGCTACATGCTGTTGTTGCTGGCATACCACTTACGAAAGGCCTGTTAGCCCTCCCACTGAACCATATGGTGAATTATCAGACAGTTTAGTAGTAGCAAGACCAAGACCCAGATTGGTCAAAACTAAAAATGGATATTCCTTCTGCTGCCTCTGATAAAATGTTCCCATTCCTGTTCCCTTTGTAGCATAGGGGATGTGTGTGCTGAGCTGCGGGTCTCCTTACTGGGCATAGTGTCGTGGTTTAGCCCCACTCGGCAACTAAGCACCACGCAGCCGCTCGCTCCCCCTCCCCCTCCCCGGTGGGATGGGGGAGAGAATCGGAAGGGCAAGAGTAAGAAAACCCACGGGTTGAGATAAGAACAGTTTAATAATTGAAATAAAATAATAATAATAGTAATAATAATAATAATGATAATAATAATAATAATAATTGTAATGAAAAGGAGAACGAGAGAGACAAACAAAACCCAGGGAAAAGAAAACAAGTGATGCAACCGCTCACCACCCGCCGACCGACACCCAGCCAGTCCCCGAGCAGTGATCGCTGCCCCCCGGCTAACTCCCCTCGGTTTCTATACTGAGCATGACGTCATATGGTATGGAATAGCCCTTTGGTCGATTTGGATCAACTATCTTGGGCTGTGCCCCCTCCCAACTTCTTGTGCACCTGGCAGAGCATGGGAAGCTGAAAAAGAAAGTCCTTGACTGGTGTAAGCACTACTTAGCAACAACTAAAACATCAGTGTGTTATCAGCATTCTTCTCATGCTAAATCCAAAACACAGCACTATGCCAGCTACTAGGAAGAAAAGTAACTCTAACCCAGCTGAAACCAGGACACACAGCCTGGAAGGGAGTTGCTGTATTTCCAGGGTACGGAATTACGATCTTACAAGTTAGTCTTTCAATAAACTGGAAACAGCAATTTTGGGTGCTTGCAGCTTAAACAGCTGTTTGTGTTGGTCCATTTTAAAGAAAAGAAATATGAAATATATATGAAACACATGAAAGCTCAACTCTGAGGAGTTTGAAGGTGAGACCATGTAAGAGGAAATTAATGTTTTCTGTAGAAGAAAAGCAAGCTCTTATTTCAAAGAAAGCTTCCCAGCAAACCGTTCTGGCCTGCTTAACACTTGAGGTAGCAAAACATCCACATGTGATCTCTGACATAATACTGCTGCATTATTAGCGGAGTTAGTTCGGATGTTTTCCCATCACGATCAAGTAAGATAGAAGTGGAAAATGTTTTCGTAACACTGCAAGGAATAATTTGGCAGCAGTCAGAAGCTGGAACTGGAAAAGGGCAGTAGGAGAGAAATAATTAGCAAGGATAATTTTCAGGCCTTGACAACCTGGCGTGTCTTTCTAGCAGTGAATGGATTCACCTGACACCCAGAGATAGCCATCTGATAATAGCACTCATAAGATCAATACATCGATACTTTATCCTTGAAACAGTATTTAAAGTCTGTTCTTAGGTTCATTTCTTTACTTCTGTAAAGTTATAGCAATCTGGGATTTGAGATAATGCATTCATTACAGTCTTATCGGCCCTTCTTCATTTACTGTATTTTAATGCATCTACCGTGATTGCTGAAGAAGGGTGCTCAGTGAGCTTAATCTGCTTATGCTTTAAAAAGAAAGGATGCTCAAAAGATTAAAATGGGGCCTCATACAGAACAGGTTTGAGAGTTTGCAGTGCTTACAATGGCAGGGCATTTTGTGCAAGAGGTATTTTGAACATAAAGCTTCCGCAGTGCTGGCTCTGCAGACCTCATGGCGAGGAGAGGAGGGGGAGCTGGGCACAGCTGAGATTTTGCTTTTGTAGATTGAGATTCTGCCCAGGCTCTCGCACGGTTAATAATGCCAAAATGTCACTGGGTTAAACCTAATGCTGCTTCTTTCTGTTAATGTATCTTGCTGGTCCACATCTCTTCACATTGTGGGGAATTATTTGTGGGATTGTGATGCACACCCCAGGACACAGAAATAGCATGTGCCTGCTTGAAATAATGCTCAGGCAGATAAGTACCCTGTACGTAAATCCAGCGAGAGATTTAGATGTGTTTCCTCTGTACAGACTCACCAGATTGCCCCAAATGCATGTGTTTTGGAAGAATTTAAACGGGACTGGAAATTTCAGTTTTTAATGAGTGCTGCTGTGAAGGACAGGAGACATACAGCAGGGCAGTATTGTTTCCATGATTGCACCACGTGTACGTTCTGTCTCTAGCAAGGGAGAAGCTCATGTTGAAAAAGACCTATTTATCTAACAACATCAACAACAAAAGAAATCCTTTTTCTGATAAAGACTGGAAAGATCTGTGGCTGCCCTCTGAGCGCCCAGAAGGAATTATTCGTACCTCTGTTGGTATTGACAGGCACTTTACTGCGGCGGCCTGAGGGGCCAGTGCCATCCCCGCTGCGCCATCGCCCGCCTCGCTGGCGGGTGGAAAGTTCAGCACTTTCAAACCGTTGGGTTTTGTTCGTTTTAAGCAGATTATGGCGTGAAAGATGGAAGAGGAGATCGAGACTGGCAGGAAGCTGTGATTTGAATAGGACCTTCAATTTGACACATGTTATGTCCTTAAGAGCGGAGTCGGCGCCTGGTTTTTGTTGACAGGTGTGGCGACGGCCTTGAGGGATGATGGGCACTTTGGTGAATCGCTAAATTGATTTGATAATCAGTAAGTGAATTTGCTAAGAGCGGGTACTACGTGCCTTCTTTGGGGCTCGGTTAACCTAGTGACAGCTTGTTTTAAATGCACTAGGAGGCTTTAGTTTATTTTTCCTTCTCTTTTCCCGGCCAGAGCTCTACACAGAGCTACTGCCAAGAGAAGCCGTTTCTCCTCTTTGGGTTTAAAATTAACCTGAAGACAACCAGACCTCACTTTTACAAAGGAGCTGCTGTGCCAGGTTAAACTCTCTCCATTTTCTCCAGATATGCCCAGATAGCGGTGATCGTTATCGTCAGGTCTGTAATGTTTGTGTCCCCTCGACGGGGCTGTAGTATTTCATCACCGTTGCCCTCTCTAGGTGGAGAGCATCAGCGTTGCAGGCAGCTTTTGACTCGCTAGGAACCTTTTATAACTGCCTTACTCCCGTTTCCAGCTGCTCTTTGCCAGCTGGTCCTGTGACCCATGGACTTTCCCTCCACCTGGAGCACAAAGCAGAGGTTTTTCCTTTCCCCGGTGGCAGAGGTGACCGGTGCTGCGGCACGAGCCCCGAGGCGGCAGGGTGGGAAAGGCGGCAGGCGCGGCAGCCCGGGGTGGCAGATGGCTGCGGCTGGAGGTGAGATTTCCCTCAGGTGCGTTTCTGTGCAACCTTTAGGCCGCTTGTGCGGCTCCTGGTTGGATTTGCAGTTATCTCCCCAGTAGCCCTGCTATTTACCGTGGAAACTTGACACAGGACAAGCCTGTCAAATTAAAAAGCACTGCCTTCAGCGTCAGGCATGCTTATTAGAGTTTATGCTGGTTTATGTTGGAGCTATTCAGAAGGAGGATTTTGCTTCAGGCATTTCCGAAAGGCGATACATATTAAACTTTTACAAATTGTTTTTATTTTCTGGTTCCCCAGCAATGTCTGTATCGTTTGCTTGGGTTCAGATTAGAAACATTTGTGTTCTAGGTAGCTCTCACTTGCCCAACTATTACAAAGAAGAGTTGTTTGGGTGTTTTTTTTTTTTCTTATATGCTTTCGTAATTGTCCTCTGTTCTTAAGACATAAATTGAAATTGTGTCCTTCATACCATGATGCTCAAACGATTTCCTTTTCAACAAAGAGTACGTAATAAAGGTTAAAAATGGTTTTTGCAATCCATGCATTTAAGTATACATTATTATCTGTTTTAAGGATGGATAATCAATGTAAAAAAATGATACTTCCGTGTATTCCTAATAGGTCACTGTGTAAATATCCATAATGGAATCGATCCCTTAGGTTATGGCAACCATTAGTACAGAAAGGGGTTTCACAATTAATGTATCAGACATTTGCCTTTCATACTTACACGCAAAATGATTATTTATTGATTATTTTCAATCCAGGTTAATGATGTTGAAGAGGTTTCGGTATCTCAATTTAAAGTACTTAAAGTGTGGTTCAAACAGAAATATCATATCCTTTTCAAGAAGTTGTGACCAATATCTGATAAGTGATTTTGCTCTACATTCTCTCTCATTTATGTATGCATATGTATACATCATATACAAATTAAGGATATTAGTGCACCTAGAAGGTCTTGGTGACGCATTCAGTGTCAGCCTGGGGTGGTAAGTTTTACTGTTTCTATAGTTTTGTATATCTGTACAGCATAGGATATTGCTATAGCCGAACACTCAGGGGTTCACCCTTCGCAAAGCATGTGTGACTCTCATTGGGGTTAATGGGAGTCGTGCATTTGCCACAACAGGGAGGAGGATTTTCTTGCCGAGTGTAAATTTTTTTAACTGCAAGTGTTTCCACAAGTTGACTAATGGGTTCAGTTATTCCCATTAGAAATATCCACGTGGGCATTATTATCTCAGGTAACCAGCTGAGGGAGTGGGAACAGAGATCTGGCTCTCAAAACAAGCTGATTCCCCCAATATTTGCCAAGCACCGTTTCTTGCAGAGCTCTGCTGAATGTGGGGGGCCAGCAGGCAGGAGAGGAGGGCACCGCTGTGCCCACCAAGCCTGGCACCACTGCGTGTGCCAAATTCTGAAATTCATAGCCCAAACAGAACCCCCCCAGGTGTCTTCAGGGTCTCCGCTGACAGAGGGGCAAGTAAGACAATTGAGCAGGGTTGCTTACTGCTGCAAGGTGAAGATACAACATTTACCTACACTGACGCTGTTTCGGTAGTGATTTACCACCACACTGAGAAATTGCATTGAGCGAATGGGGGTGAAAGGCTGGCCAGGCTCGACAGTTGCACCCCTGGGTGTGAGTATATAATGGTAGCCAGGATTAGGCCATGACTGAAAGAGTACTTAGCTGTGGAAGTGTAATTGCAAGGAAGGAAAACTACTGCATTTCATCCCAGTTCAGCAGAAGAGGGTTCCCAAGCTGTCAGCTGAACTGGTTTCTTTAGCAATCAGCTTTTGGGTCAGGAAAAATGATTATATTTTTCTGTTACCTACTGTTTTATCTTTAACAAACTAATTGCTGCCTAGAGCTGTTTAACACTATAAGCATGAAAAGCACGTATAAAACCAAACTGCATGCTAAAAGACTTGCTTGATTATCATAAAACATTATGCATTTGTAGAGCTTTCCAACTGCATATCGTAGAGCTCTTTGGCAATATTAATGAGCAGTGGGAAGAACATAAAAAAAGTGTGTAAGTGACTTAGGATCCTGTGTCCCATTTGCAAAGTGACTTGGCACATGGCTCTGAATATTTTCAGGTTGATACATGGTGGCTTCTTCAGTTCCTGAAGGTCAAGCCCACAAACCTCAACACAACTGTTAGTCCAGAAAGAGCTCGATCTCAACTTCTGGCACCGTGTACCCCTTTGGTATGCATTTGTGTTCATAGCCTAGTGCTCTCGTGCAAAGTATCTAAAAAGGGAAAGGTCTCTCCCAGGCAGCCTGTCCCACCACAGTCCAAAGGGACAAAGGATGGGTAAGATGAGACAAGGACAGAGTCTGTTTTTTATTAAAAGCGGAGAACATTTTCTTCCTCTGATATGCGACTCCAAAGAAACTGAGATCCAGAAAGTAACTCCGTTTCAATTCAGAAGGGCGTTAAGCTGACACGTTTACCTCCGCTTGATCGTATATACAAGCAGGAGGTGGAGCGCTCTGTGACAGCTTGGTGAAGTGGTGACCTTGGCAGTGGAGGAGTGGGTATGGTGCAAATTCACTGGTCCTTTCAGAGGCAGAGCTGGCATTTGAAGGCTGCTGGCATGTGCTGCTACGACTGCTGCATACAGGCTCTGAGCCTATAAGGCTGACATCTGCTCTTGAATAAAACTCTCTGTACTGGAAGCTGACATCAACTCTCTACGCTGCTTTAAATTCATATTCTCCTTGGAAAAAAAATCCAGTATTTCAGTGCAGGTTTGAACTTTTTTTTATTTGTGAGTCTCCTAAACACTTTCCTGTTGAAGTGTAGGCCGTTTTTCAGTGCGTTTAAGCCTACTGACAGTAGACTGACTTTTCTTAATTATCTTCTCCAGACCCCTTTAAATTAGTCCCCCAGGGGTCTGTGAACCTCATATTGAAAATGACAGCTTTAATATTTCCTTACTAAATACTTACAGAGAGTTGTCCAGGGGATGCTGACTCACATAAGATTGCTAATTCCTGCTGAAAAACACAATAATCTGATTTTAAGCAGTAATACATCTGAGGGTATGGGGCACAGTATGGAGGAGAATGGAAGAGGAGAAGAGGAGAATGGCCATCAAATGGGACCATGGCTTTGTACATACTGAAAACAGGAGAGTGTGGGAGGGGAAAAATCATTTGAAACCATTGAACTCATGCATAAATGTATAGCTTTCAAATAGCTAATTTTTTTATGTCATAAAAGAAAACTGGCTAGGGCTGGTTCCTTTTTTATAGCCCTGTCATAAACTCTGAAAAATGAGGTTTATAATTTATGGTCTGAAACCACCTTAACTATTGCAATACAAACAGCATCACTGTACTGCAGTTTATTTCTAAAATGCCTCCGGTGAAAATATTGCAGTGCCATAATTAACTAATACCAAGATCCTGTTTGTGGCGCTTTGTGCTGCTTTCTCCAGAAATATGCAGTTAGCATAAATCCTCAAAGCTCAGAAGATGGTGGTGCTTCAGAATAATCTCACATCACCATGTCAGTTAGGACAATCACTGATATTGTTTCTGTGGCTCACAGAACCCATCCCATCACTGGTTGGATTTATAAGGAGGGGGTTATATAGTTTTTATATATGTGTGTGTGTGTGTATGTCTGTATGTAAAAAAAAAAAAGTACAGAGGAGAACAGCATGCATGCTGTCTCCTAATTACTTTGTTTTCTGATATCTCAGCAACATTGATCTTTCAAAATGATCTCTTGCTGGTGGCACCGGTTTTATGTTGGAAAATATTCCTGCAATTCTGGCAATGATAAACTAATTACAGACTATACATTTTTAATGATTTAATCTCTTGTCATGTTCCTAGAGAGAAGTGATCCTGATTCCAAACAAATCTCCCATGCATGACCAAACACTCATCATGAAATGTATGGTTTTCATTAAACCCTGTTGTTAATACAGGCTTAGGATTGTTTTGTTAAAATGGGGAGAGGTTGGGGAGTAAAAGCATGCTGAAAGATTACTGTAATAATGCTGCAGTAAGCGTTTTGAATCACACAGAGCTCCCAGCAACATTCCACTGACATGTGCCTCCCATTACGGAGGGCTCTTGACAAGCCATATGTAACGCCAGAGCCACATGTGTCAAAGGGGCTTTCGATGGGTGGCAATTAGAAAGATGCATTCATGTTCCTTATTCTGTGTTAGAAATCCAGGTTTGTGTCACTCACCCCATCTATGTTAGTCTTTAGGTTTAGGAATAATGATTAGCTGGGTCAAAAAAAAAGCTTCAAGTGATGTCCTTTTTTTTTTTTTATGTGCTGAGATTTCTGCTCTGTGAACTGCTGTTTCATAAGTGCAGTTTATACCCTTGTTGCCATCCCTGTCTCATTGCTGTGTGCCTCGGCGGGGGTTTGCTTTTTAATCTTGCATAAAGACTAAAGCAACATGCTTTGGCCCCTGACTGGACTCTGAGGGTGGTACTGCAATGGGGAAACACAGAACAATCATCTCCTTTGCGTTTACTGGAAGGGACTGGATCTGTAATCCTCATCGGTAGCAGCTCCTATAATTGTGCATCAGATCCAGAAGTGGAAGAGGGGCTTGATTACCTTTAGAGTGCAGATGTAAGAGGTGTTGGAAAGATGACAGGGAAAAACAATTGTTAGAAATTTCTTTTACTTAGGGGAGAAATTTCAAGTAATTTCAGTGAGCCGTAAACATTCCTGCCATTTTGCTTGCTTTCAGGTGCCTTTGCCCCTTTCCCAGAGAGCTGTTTTGTTGTTTTTAATGCCTCCAATCTTCAGGAAGTCTGACGATAAGAACAGCATTTAGAGGAGACATTTAAAGCAAATCTTAGTATATCTGGACCAACTGTGTGCATGCTGATACACTTGTAAGAATTTGAGTCAGATGCATGCGCGTTCACATAGCTAATAAAAATCAGGGCCTGTAATTGCTTCACCTAGGAAAGGGAGTATTTGGAGGGTGAATTAAGGTTCCTGTGAACTTCTTGTGGTTTTCCTGGCACAGTGAGGATGAAACTATTATTATGAACTAGAACTCCAATTTTATTAATGTTCTGAAGTATGGAAGGAAGCAACAAATCTGATTTAAGTGAAGACATTTGTCTTGGCAGTGTGATTTACTCCAGGGTTGTAAATTTGACATGATGGAGACTAAAATGTACTGAAACTTAAATTTCTCCCATATCTCACTCAAAGTCAAATGATTTAAATAGCAGGGTATGAGAAATGACATGTATCCTTGGATGCAAATATATTTTTGGTGCTGAAGATTTTAATTTCACGTCTGAGGAAATTTATCAATTTGAGGACTAAACTTTTAGGAAAACAAGGGTCGAAGTTTCAGGGCATGGTGTGGGGATGCAGCTATAATGAGTGCATCACCATATGCTGCAGTGAAGGTTTGCTGCCTGGTAGTCTCCTATCCAGGGTCCAGTAATGATAAAACAGGTATTATCAAAGGTGAAATCTGCTTTGCTGACACAAATCCTGATAATGCTTCTGTCCTGCAGTGCTCACCACGCTCCTCTCTGGCACTGTGCCTCCTCTGTCTCCTGCACTGTAAAAATCTGTTCAGGACAAAACATTAAAACATGTTAAAGGTACCAAAAATGTTAACAAACCAAAACAGAGCTGGGGTGGGGGACTGAGTTACCGTTGCAGGCAGAAGGCCCCCACCATGATATGGCACTGAGCATCCTGCCTGCTCTCAATTTGGGGGAGAATTTGTTGCTGGTTTTTTGTCCTCTTAGGACCAGCTCAGGTAGGTGGACCAAACCACCGTCCCTACCTTTGGACTCCTCACCCTGGTTTTCCTCTTCATTCAGTGATGACTTGCACCTTCCTGAGGGTCACCGAGCCCTTGGGATCATTTGGCCTCTGAAGGGGCCCTCCTCCTTCCACTGAGGATTAAGGGAATTTATGGGAACTTTACTCCTTGCTTTCACACATGTCGAAGGTGCCTGAAGTTAATTTTCAGGCTTTGACTTTTTGGTAATCGGCAGGGAGACTTTTTTTTTCCTGATGAACATGAGTTTAACCCAATAGTTATATGGCTGATTTGGCATAGCTCTAATTCCCCAATTCATTTCCTGAGTAATCTCTTTTAAAAAATCCCCATATTCTGGAAGTAAAAATCAGAGCCTGAGTTTAATTTTTTTTATTATTTTTTAAGATAAACCAGTAACTTTTACAGCCTTGCTCTGTGATTTCGTGAAATGGGATTAATTTCTTAGCAGCACTGGACCTGCTCTGTCAGTTCAATAAAAGTAATGTGGACAATTTCAGTCTATTACTTTTAAATTAACTCAGCCCATATGACTCTTCCTAATACACTGCCACCTTGTGAAAAACAGGGTTGCGTTTTATTGATTCATGTGATAGATGAGAATATTAAGTGTTCCCTGGCAAACAGCACCCCAAACAACACGAGGCTCTTAGGCATGCCAGGACTGGGGAACTAATTATGCTGAGACAGAAGAGGTTATTTT
>VYZW01029813.1:0-11400 GCA_013401315.1 Balaeniceps rex | reverse complement strand
TCTCACCTTTACATTAAAGCAATGTTCTCTCCAGCCATTCTGCAGCATAGATCTACTATGACATATGATGGCTCTCCTATGTAATTCCTTTCCAAAACCAATCCCTCTCTCCTTGCACAGCTATAGTCTAATAGTTTTGGGGCTGTGTAATGTGAGTACATGGAAATAACAGAATGAACTCTTTGCTGAATGTATCTTCATCTCAGAGTATTTGCATATTTTTTCAGCACTTATATGCTAGGCTAGCGAATGGGTCTGAATTAGCAAACTTAACTTTTTTTTTTTTTTTTAAAAAAAAACAGCATTCTTTTGTCGACCTGCTTTAAAACATGAGATGATGTCTATTCTGCTAAGAATTTTCTCCCAGAATTATCACTACCAGTGGCTGAACAGCATGGTAAGTCAGAACTTTACTATCCACAGTATGACAAAAAAGCACACAGTCTTTCAGAAGCTTTCTCTGGTTCAGGAGGCAAATATTTAACGGTAATGCCAGCACCCATGCACCACAGACAGAACTAATCTGGACTTTACTATATGTAGTCCACCAGGGTATCCAGAGCTTCTTCGGACTATTCCTTCTTTTTCTTCCCCTGCTCTCACTAGCATAATGTCAGATAACACCTTAAATGAGATTTACACTGAATTCCAAAGTAGTGAGGAGTGAAAAATAAACATACTGAAGTTATAAAGTGCTAAGCACAGTGATCAACAGCGATTTGCATTACATTGCATTATAATTGTACTTTTGAGAGGAGAGAGGATAGTCTTTCTCATCAGGAAACTAAAGAAATATCTGAACAGAGCCTCTCTATACAACTGATCTGTTGTGATTAGAATTCACTGTTGAATCTGTACATTTATTTCCTAGGACTTAATCCTGAAGTCCAAGATTAAACTTCTAGGCACAAAGCATAAGAGCATTCAGAAGTGGTTGCAAAGCTGTATCAGTCCCTTCACCTATCCCATTGATGATAATTCAGAAAGCCACAACTATTTTTCTATAATTCAAACTGCCACAAGAAGTTCTTCAACAGCTCTTCATGAATTTTCTATAGCACCTCTCTATAGCATTTGCACTTCTTTTGTTGCGAACTTCTTTTTTACTATCGAAGCTAGGAGCTACATATCTACATATTTCTCCATTAGCAAGTGACTGATGATTCCTGAAGTAATTACTATTACAGTTCTTTACAAAAAATAACAAAATGGGGATTTCCTCTTTTTCTTAAAATGGATAGTACTTTACAAGTTCTCACATAACTTTCTTTAAGCCCTTGCAAGTGGGAATTTTGTCATCTCCTATAGGTAAAGATTGTCCCTACCTTTTTCTTTCTGTGTCAAAGGCAGGGCTTTTGTGCATGCCCATTTGTTGCAATCAGGCATAATTCTAGGCTTGTCAGTGAAAACTGTAGAGCCTTGCAGAACATAACAGCTTATCTGCGAGTCGTGTGACTGATCCAACTCCATCATTAGCTTATAACTCCTACAGTACATACAGAGCCGATGCCATGCTCAACATACACTTACGGTTTTCTCACAGAAGACTGCGGACTGATGCTTAAAGTTTTGCTGAGTTTGAACTGTTTGGTGGAAACTGATCTTGCCGAACATCTGCCTTGGTTTACTTTTGTTTATTTGTTTACTTATTTAATATCAGTCAAAATAGTATCACATTCCTGGAGATCACACTTTTCCAAGAATGAAGGGGTGGGAAAAGACACCTGTCACTACTGATGTTGAAATAAATCTGCTATTTTTATGCTAAGAAGCTTCAGAAGCACTTATATGTTTCACGGTGATTACCTCACAATGAACGTACACAAGGAGCTGGTTTACTATTATGATTTCATAATTTCCCCTTGACTTTGCAACTCTAACATTACAATGTATCTGTACACTTTACCCTGTATGAGATGACACCAATAACATCTGCTTTCAAACCTTACATTTTAACAAATCAAAAGAAATGGTAGTACTTTGAAAAAATTCAAAAACTTTGTATCACTAATAAATAACTTATGCAGAAGATTTAGTACATACTGTAGGCAACCCGTACGCTAATAAATTATACAGCACACTATACTTCTTTAAAGTTGTATTTTCTGCTGTAGGGGCTGGTGTAAGAGCTAGTTGGAAGGAAAGTATATTTTATCAATTTTTTCCTTCTTCCAAGACAGAGTGAGCTATTAAAAAAATAATTTCTTGAGCTAATTTGAAATGGTTCAAGTAGGCCTGTATGCTGACTGGTAGTAAATTTTTTTTTTTTTTTTAATAATTGTATTTTTAAGACCCTCCAAACAATGTATTTTTCCTTGTAATCCACTATTTGTGATTCTGGGTGGATCACATTATAAATGTAGCAATAATCGCACTTCTGGTATAGCCTGCTCACACAATATAAGACAGGTAGGAACACAGGAAAATAGGGCACTAGAGCTTATCGATGTACAGCTGTCAAACCTTTTATTCATCTCAAGGTTTGGTGGTTTCTGGACAAATACACTATGGTTGAAATCCCATTGCAGAAGTAAAGCTTTCAAGGTGAAATAGTATTTCATTTTCATTATCATGAAAGAAAAGAAGAAGAAATGTCTGCAGTAGCAGAATGCCACAGCAATATGTTAAGACTGGCAATTTTGTGACATTGTTAAGTGCAAATAGAATGGTGTTCATTGCTGTCTTTTCCCTTCCTCCTGATCCCCATTTCTTTCCTTTTCTTTCTCTGCACTCTTCCAGCAAACAGAAGTTATAAACAAGAAATGTTGCACCAAAAAAGTGTGTTGTTGAGGCATTATTCAGAACACCACTGCCTTCTCTGGAAAGAAAAGCCACCGCTTTGTCTCAGGTACTTTATGAAGAAAGGCAGAAAATGGTGAAATAACCTTGTTGTTACATATTAAGCATAACAATATTTTTACATACTAAAGAACCAAACTGCAACACTTTGTCTGGTGTAAATCAACTCTCTTCTGGAAGAAGAGTGCCTTCTGTCCTTAATCCTATAAATTCATCACAACACTGTTCCCAGTACTGCTTTACCAAACCTGAAAAGAAGCTGCTGAATCTTCACTGTAGCAGTAAAGCAGGGGCTCTAGCTGCCAATACTCTACGTCCTTTACACTTCAGTTAGCAGGGTCCTCTGCCAAACAACTGTCTGGAGGGAGCACTGCCAGACAACATGCATTTATGACCGTATCTACCCATCAGGTTTCTGTACTGCTGCAATGAAACAAAGAAGGAAGTGTGGGGCGGAATAATCAACCAGTCCCAGTACTGCCCAGAACAAACTGGTAATGTGGAGAATTTTTTTTTTTTTCCAAAATCCTCAATAGAGAACTAGCATTACATATTACAGAAAGCTCCCCAGATCTGGTTGACTGAAATCATGAACAGGAGGTCCACTCTAGATGCAGGAAGTACTTGCACTATGAAGTACCTTTTTAGTCTGAACACCAGGCTTCCTAGGAGAGGCCCATATTGGGCTATGTTAGGAGGGTGTCAAAAATAAGGCAGCAGAATTGTTAAGACAATTATTTCTCACCTTTTCTCTGAAGCAAGAGGAAGGTCTTTTTAAGCTCTTGAAGAAGTTAATACAGAACTGCTTCTTCTGAAAAAGGAGCAAACAGCTTTTAAAAAACTAAATAAACTAGGCTTTAAAGTCTTTATTTTCTTTCATATCCCAAGAACTGGTCATAGTAAAGTGCTTCTATGATGAATTTCATCCATTTTTCTGGGTTTCATTTTAATCTGCCAAAACATTTTCTTCTGCTGCTTTAGATTTAAGCAGATGTACCCATGCTTTCTGGTTGTTAAGGAGATAGGGTTCAGGTAATCATTTCTGTATGTGTTCTCTGTGTCCATAACTGTTGCTTGACCTACATTTTCAAGTATTTGTTATTCAGCTTATAACATAGTTAATTTGGTCACATTATACTGGTTCTCTTTCTTTGGTGGAGAACTGAAACATTAAATACACCCTTGAGTAAAATTCATGCATTGTCATTCATGCCTGCTCACATATGATTACATGCATTCACACGAAAACTGGGAAGTCACAATATTCAAATAGTCAAACATAAAAGAAATTAAAGTAAACACACAGAGAAAATCTAGAACCCCCCTTTACCCCAGCAACAAATATTTCCAGAGGCCCTCATTGTAGATAGGGTGAACATAAGTCTCATGAGCTTCTGAACCATGTTAATACACTGTGTTAGAATTATAAAACAGAAAGGTAACTAGTTAATAGAACAGAGTGAACCCACTGTCTGAGAAACAACTCTCACCTACCATTCTTAAAAGCAAAGCAAGAAGTCTGAACATAAAAAAATGAAGGAGAAACTTTCAGACATCCTAGGAAGAAAACAAGTAACATAACAAATCAGTACACACAAACACCACTAGACAAAATGGATTTGCTAGCTCTCCACCATCACCGGAACAAAGAAATAAACTAAGACATGTATTGATACATATCCTATTTTGGCTAGGCAGCATATGAAGAAAAAAAAGGAAAAGTGGGGATGAGCATGGAGGAAACTATACAAAAAGATGTAGGCATTGAAGAAAGGATTTTATTTACTTGAGAAGACAATAAGAAGACATGGCCAGGGGTGGGGGGGAGTCAGTGGGATGAGAGTCAGGAGAGCCAACTTCAAACCCTGTGGCTAGTGATTACAAATAAATTTATGACTCATTATGCCAAAACTCCCAACACAGCCTTATCAGCGATTATATTCAAAACCCAGTCATTGATAGCTTCTTGTTTCCAGAGGAGGGAACTAGTGAAGTCTGACGAACAGAAAGAATTGAGATACCTAGCTAATAAAGTGCCTTAATAAGGCACTTTAAGTATTGGAGATTCTGTGGTAATCACTAGAGCAGAAAGGAAGAGATTTATTCAGGGTAAAATCAATGGTTGTCTTCCAAATACTCAAAATATAACCATTAGGAACAGAAAGGGGGGCAATGCAAAGGAAAGCAGGTTTAGCCAAAAATCCTTCCCAGGGATGATGCCCCCACACAGATCCAATGGAAATGACCCAGGGCCAAGCACTACATAAGGCAGGCACAGCAAGTGCCAGCTGACCTCAGGATCACATAAAGGTCCCCATTTCAATAAGCAGTAAAGAGTTTATTTAGTACTACAGAGTCTGGCCTGGAGGATATCTGACCAGGAGCCACCCTGGCCATCTGCAGAGTCAGCCAGAAGTGGTTTCTTAACATGGACTTCCCTGCTGTCCCTGTTTGGCTGCAAAAAAGGGGTGTTGGCACTGCCAAAACAGCTAGAAAGAGGCCTCTGACAGAGCTGGTGCCCCCTACCAAACCCTGGGAAGGCTTCGTGGTACAGAAAGCAGCCACCTCTCCTCCCTCACCACACAGCCACAGCTGGCCTGACAGGGAGAGAGGGGAACTCTGACCCTCCTTCCTCTCCTTGCTTCCTCCCAGAGACTCAAGGCACCTACAACACCTCTCCTTCCTACCTCATCTTAATTTTATAAGAAATCACTACTTTGAAGTACACTTATCAGTCTATTGCGCATTATTTTGCAGAAAATTTTGGTATTTGTTGTGACCTTCTGGATGGAGGTAACACAAAGTACCGTTTCCCACACACTGCTGAGGGGAGCTGCCTGCCGTGTGTCTCGCTCTCGTCACAGCCACGCAGCCTCTGCCTTCTCCTCAGCTCTGTCTCCTCCTCTTACTCAGTAGGTACCTGCATCTCACCACCATTTCCCTCAGAAAAGACTTACATTTTGGCCACGGCAGGAATAGGGAGGCGCAGCACAGACCGAAAACTCAGCTGGCTGTTTCTCAACAGCATGAGAGCTGCCACCCTGACTGTGGGCATTAACTGCCCCCTCCGGCTGGAGCCCACCTCTGCAGGGCGCCCGCTCCAAGCAGCCGTGGCCACCTGCCCACACTGGGCCTCGCCTCGCCTCGCCTTCCCGACAGCAGTTTGGGCAGGCAGAGCCTCACAGAAGGCAGGAGAGCTGGGGCAGGGTGGGATTGTCCTGGAGGGCTGCGTGGAGGGTAGCCACAGGCCTTGCTCAGATCCGCCAGCCGTGAGGAAACCTCGGAGACATGCTTGGGTATGTGGGGGCTGAGGACAGGAAGAAACAAGATTTGATTGCAGCCTGCTTAGTTAGGTTTCTTCAATTTGCTTGAATTCAGCAATATCATTTTTTCTCTGTCTTTATCATGTACCAATGTATTTTTGCACATTCTAGTCATTGGGTGAGTTTGGTGTCTCCAGTATGTGAAAGGAAGAGGAACAGCAACAGGGGTAGTGCTGCACCAGCCTCAATACAGGGCCCTGACATAAAGAAATTCTGTTCAAAATAGCGCACAAAATCCTGGGAACAGATTAACAGTTTGAAATATTCACTTAGGCAGCAGTGAAAATACTGCCCCAGTGCCCCAGATGTTATATTTTTTGGCTGTAATCAACACTTTATGGCACCCAAATGTTTATTGTTATACAGGAAAAAGAAAAGAAAAAAAAAGATGAATCTATATCATTCCCATCAAACACTGAGAGCCCTACAATATCACTGCACTATATTATTAATGGATGGAGATGAATTGCTTGATGTTGCAATTAAATCAGTGACAGTATTTCACTGATCTGTGAAAAGCAAAACACTTAAAATGGCAACAAACTGCATCTCCAAGACACAAGAAACAACTCTGTTCCTAGGGAAGTTTGTCTCTGACCTCTTGGCTACATGGTAAAGGGTAAGCCTAAAACATCTGCTGCAAGATAGGCTTCAGAGAAATCTAATTAACACCATGTCCAGGAATGATGAGAGCAGATGTATCCTGGATAAAGTCACTGACAGGAGATCACTTTGTTATGCCAACACAATTTTAGCTTGAAAAGGAAAAGGTTTGGAAAAGTCTTCATTGAAAAAATCATGCAAGATTTAAATGACAAATTATGGCAAAGGAGGAAGAGAATCACATCTCATATTTAAAAAAAAAAAATTACACAAGAGAAAAAGAAGCTGAGAGGAGGGATCCCACCTTACTTACACTGGACCTTGCAACTGTGAAGGTCAATACATCAAAAAATGGCTGGAGACATCGTAGAGAACAGACTAGTGCACTGAGCTGATACAACTATTTTAGAGCCTGCTGATGGTGTTGACTGTGATTAAAGCCCAAATAGTGGCCTCAAAATACTGAGGGCAGATATCAGTGTCTTTTCTGCTTGCATTACAGCAGCAAACCAAGCTGAAAACCAGCTTGGACTCTGTATGACTTCATTGCTAATGTTGTTCAGGAGAAGACCACTGCAATCTACAATAAACTGCTCTGTCACTTAAACAAGAAGGAATCCAGCACTTTTTTTTTTTTTTTAAACACTGCCACTTTACAGCTTTGCAGCCCCCTTAAAAACAAACTCAGAACCATTTTTGAGTGCAAGAGATTAATCTCTCACTGTTGCATTTATAGCATACTCTTTAAGGCGATTTTCACTTTATTGATTGGCATTGCCCAAATCTATTTCATTGCTTCCCCAAAGGACTGAACTCATGGAGGGAGACAACCAAAAAATATCAAGTTCATCATGTTTAGAACTGCTTCTCGGCATCTGTGCTGCCTCCCTTCCCAACAACCTTTTGCTGATAGGCTTTTCAGAGTCATTTTCAGAATGACTGAAAAGATGCAATGGCAGCCAGGTTTGCTCTAAGTTTTGTGATATATGTCTGAAAGATTAATGTTTTGATTAAAAGAACCTTGATTGAATTTTCTGATAGAAAATTGTTCATAAGCACATGTGCCCCTTATTTTTTGACCCTAGGTTGGTTTTCTTGCTTACAGTAAGACACTATATGTAGAAGAGGAAAAGAAGAGAAGGGAGATGTTAAATCCAGGCAGTGCTCAGACGTGTCATGGTTAAATGGTAGGTGGCAGCACAAAACAAGCTGGCAGGCTCAGGCTTCATGTTCATTTTAGTGCCAGCTTGGACAACAGTTCTACTTGATCAGAGTTCACAGGTTCCCATAAATAACAAGTGATTTCATTGTACTGTCCACTAAATATTTTACTTGTGACAGGTCATGTTTCAGGAATGAAAACAGATATGACACAGATCGCAAGTAACATGCTCATTCATTTTGACTTACAATTAAAAAATTGTCACCTCAGTGTTATTAAATGGTTCCAAGGAGATTGATTTTTTTGGGGGGTTTTTCAAGTAGAGGCATGCACTAGAACAATCTTTTGATCACATATTTATGGAGTAACTAGTGTCTAGTGGGTAGAGAGGAAGCTAGCGATGAGGCTTCCTGAATTTTACTTTTAAGCTTAGCCATTGATCTCTGTGTTGCTTTTGGCAAGTCATTTTTTGTGTTAGAGTTGATCTAAGCATAAAAATACTGTAAATAATGCAGGTGTGCTGAAGTCTATTTAATCTCTGTAAATCATTTTGCAGGATTTAAGCAAAGCAGATGCCCAAACACCACCATGATGGGAGAGATATAAAATCCCAACTGGACTAGAAAACCCGGTACTGTGTTTATTGAGGTTTCAAGGGTCAGTCTCAAAACAAGCAATTTTCAATTATCATTCGCATACTACTTGCATCTCCCTGATTTTTTTTTCATTAAAATGTTTCCTTCAGTCACTGACAAAATGACAGATTCTGTTCAATGATAATGGTAAGGGCAGCAGATTTTTTACTTTTTTAGTTTCATGCCTGATTTTCCATCAACATCAATCCTGAATAGTCCTTTTACATTATGATTGTGCATTCACTTTGAACAGACATAAATGAGAATATGTGGTTTAAGGTAGTGAAGAAGTAAGCTTTTGATGCAGAAATTTGAATAGTTCTGCAACTGTTATTTAGCTTTCATTTTAGTATCCTGAGATGGGATGGAAGGAGACATCCCATCTCCGGCATCCCATAATTGCTACAAATATGAAGGCAGAAGGCTATTTTCCTTGGTAATTTCTGTGATGCTTATATGTAATAGCAGTAGAAAAAGAAGAGATTAAGTTATAAATCAGCCTTGGAAAGATGGTCCATGCTCAAGAGACAGTAAGAAAGAAGTCTTCAAGATGTTTCATGAAATACAGACATTGCCAAAGAGGAAGGAAGCAAAGTATCAGTAAAATACACATGGGTAGGCAAAAGAAGCTAGTATTGTGAAGAGCTTTGAAATGAGTAAAAGAAGCTTGGGTTTAGTGTCAAAAAAAATACAGGCTAAGAAGATATTAAAGAAGGGATGCAGGGTGACAAAAAACACAGGAAATAAGGAAAACTTGGGGACAACATTTCTTGAGTGAAGTAACAAATTACAAACAGGCAGCAGCTGCAGTTTTAAGCAAGAAGCAAATGCTGAAAAAGAGAGCTGACAATACTGTGCGAAATAAGTAGAGATGGAAAAAAGGAGAAAGAGGAGTAAAACCAAATACACAAAACATTGTTCTTTCTGAAATCCTGTCTGTCTTTCAGTTTTCTGATTCACCTCTTGTGATATTTATTCTTCATACCTCTAATCTTCCATATTCTCACCCTTTCTGCAACATTTAGCAAGAGTCTCTCAACATTCTGCCCTTCTTCTGTCCCACATTCTCTCAAATGTTTCCTCCACAAACACAGCTCAGGCTCCATCTACGATGTCTTGTCATTCTTCTCTATACTCCAGACCTATCTTTGTTCAGACTAAAAGAGTGAGCTTCATCCGTGACCTCTCCTATATAACTGGGAGAGAGCTTTTAAACCCTCATCCCTAACATCTTTCCTTATCTCTCCCATAAAACAAACCAGCAAACTACCTACAATCTTGTCAGCATCCTTGTCCTGTCCTCTCCCTGGGGCCCAGGGCATTCCAACCTCTCTCTAGGACCTCATATCCAGAGCATGCCAAACCCTTACAGAACTTTTCTGTGTGACATGCAAAATATATACGTAATTATGCAACCTTTCCTATTAGTCTCTGAAAACCCCATTTTCCTAACTTAACTGGTTTTCTTACGTGCCCTTTCTTTAGGCACTTCCTCCTCCTTCTCTGTTACCTCAAACATGAACTGCTTATCTTCATGTTCAAAGCCCTTCTTAGCCTGTGTCTATCTTACTTGGCTCTCACTGAGTATTAGGAGGTCAATCCCTGCCTCAGGTTAGCCCATGACCCCAGCATCTTTCATCTGCTTGTTACATTTTAAACAAGCACTTTCTTCCCTACTGCTCTCCCACTGGGAAGAGGTCCCATAAATATCCACCAAATTATTCCATTATACATCTTCAAACACCTCTTTAAACCACACTATGATGTCCGCAAAAGTTTTAACAAAGCACAAGCCACTTGTTTTATAAGACCATAGCCAGCTAATACTGTTTCATATGTTCCTGTACATCTACATCTGTTGTATCCTGTCAAATACTTAAACGAGAACCCTGTATAGTCTCTTTTTGATCTGTGTTCATACTGTGTCTGGCATATATATGTGAATTTCCAGATGCTACTACACAGTGCTACAGTTCCTATGATGTGCTTTATTGTTAAATATATAAGTATGTACTTTACTAAATCATGCAGGCATAAAGCCCTATAATAGGTAGAATGAGGTCCTTGTCAATGAAGCAAAGAGATAAATCATTGACTTAAAAATCTGGACTTTTACAACACCTCTATTTTTGTCATAGTGCAAGTATTAAAAAAGAAGCTATACCTGAGTTTATGGTGAAGCTATACCTGAAGTTATGGTGAAGAATTGTAACACAAACAACAGATACGGATTTATAGACTGACAAGAAGAAAGCTTGTTGGTATTATCCATATATGATTAGACTAACATCCACAGTTATAAGAAATTAGTAATTTCTTCCATTTTCTGTCTATTGCATCTTTATAATCCTTTCTCTTCCTAAAACAGGAAATGTGAAGCAACCTGAATTCTAATTTGGAGCAGAAATTTTATTTCAGGGAGTTGTGTTATGTTTTTTAAATATCAACAATATGCAGGGTTTTTTATTAAAATCAAAATTTAGTGTAAATGAATGAACAAAACATTAAAGCTTCCAGTGCTTCAGAAGCCCTCAGCTGAATGGAGATTTACTTATTTACCAGACTGACATACGTTTGATTCCTCAAAGTCATATTTTAAAATAAGCAATAAGTCTGAAGAACGTCAGTGTTCTAAATGAAATCATTATTCTGCAGACTGAACCTAATGCTGAGGTAATGTAGAGTCTGACCTTTCCAAATAAATCTCTCTTAATAAATGTTCCTCTCTAGTCTCTGGAACAACAGAAGCCTCTAAGGCAGCAACAAACTAGGAACAAGGGCAAGATGCAATAGTGAAGCAAGAGGCAATGTGATTTAAAGGTGAAAGGATTTGGACATGACCCTACTGGGCAAAAAGAGGCAGAGAGGCTACATTTTT